>BMAV01026198.1:280424-336915 GCA_019973955.1 Trichonephila inaurata madagascariensis | reverse complement strand
ATGTAATTATATTTTCTACATAATCTTTTATGCCTAATTAAAAGATCGTTAGTATAAAAAGGCACAGAAAAGCAGACAAAACTTTATATAATATAGTAAAAAAGTAAGGCAGTTCACCACCCTATAGATTTAAAATAAAGTTTCATGATTTTAAAATATTACTCTGTTGTTGTTTCCAATCCCCTTGGAACAGGAAAGCTTACATCAAGTGCATTAGACCTTTCAGCGTAATAGTGTCACACACCAGGTCTTGCTCTTCATACAACTGTCGCAGAGAAATGCCCCAGCATTCAAAAGATGAGCAGGAGAAGCAGGGACAGGTAAAGAAAGACTTTACCCCCTGCACAAAAGTCATACTATGCAGGTGACCACTTCTAAAGCGTGCCAAGGCCGTCTGATGAGCCCTGGAACTCCTGCATTGTATAGATAGGCCAGGACTCTTAGCTGCGTACCAGTGGTGAGCAAGAGGGTTTTGCCAAGTCAAATTCATTTTATTTCTTTGGAAAGAATGAATTTCCGAATGGGTTAAGACAGTGAAACTGGGGTTAGAGAGATCACAATCCCTACCAGCCACATCATCAGCAGCTTCGTTCCCAGGCACACCCACATGCGATGGTATCCACTGGAGGCATACCTTTCCCCTCTGACCAAGCCTAGCTAATTTGGATAAAATATCTAGACCAGTACTGTCCATAATTTTTGGCCAATTCTTCAAATATTGGATGGAGCTTCTGCTGTCTGTAAGGATCTAGATACTGTCCTTATAAGAGTTGAGAGCATAATCGAGAGCACCATTAATAGCAATGAGTTCCGATCTAAAGACGGAACAGTGGTCAGGATTCCTGATGCTGATTTTAACATCATTCCCAGAAGTTTTACTAAAAATACCACACCATGTACCCGTATCTGAACGACTACCATCTGTGTAAATAATTAAGGCTTGATCGGGTATGTAATTTATTACTTCAAGTGGCAGTTGTGAGTAATTCCGGATGGCTGCTATGCTTGGGAGAACTGGTCAATAATTCCTCCCGGAATTCAACATGATTTAGAATCTCATAGTAAGAGGTTGGGATGTCTGCATCGTACAGAAGGGGCATATATCTCAGGGCCGTGATAATCCTTGCAGCACTGAGTTGCACTCTCTCCAGTTTTTTCAAGTTAGTAGGAGATGCTACTTGAAAGATTTGGTACCCATATTCAAGGACTGGGCAAACCAAGGTTGTATAAGTTATTCTAAGTGTGGAGGCGTCTGAGCTCCAGTCTCTGCCAGAAAGATATTTTAAGATCTTAAGTCTCTTTCTTGCTTTATCAGCTATTTTCTCAATATGTTTACAGCAGTTCACTAACGAGTCTAAAGTGAAACCAAGATAGGTAGGGTATTTACTGTAATTCAAGAGTTCACTCATTAGGAACTCAAGAGAGTAGTTGTAAAAATGCCTATTAGTCGTGAAGAGGCTGACTTTGAAGCATTAAAAGTAATTTTGTGGTTGTCTGCAAACTCCTGAATATTTATTAAGGACCTATTCAGCTGAAATTCCATTTTGAAATATTTGATTCATTGCACCACAAAACATCATTAGCGAAAAGTCCAATTTGAGAAGGGTTAACATATTTTTCAACCCCGGAAATAAATAATGAGAAAAGAGTTGGACTCAAAATGCAGCCCTGGGGAATTCCTTGGTAGGTTTTCTAAGAATCCATGAAAGTTGACACAAAAATTTCAGTGAATTAGAAAGTTCGAGATCCAGGGCAGAGCTTTACCTTTAATGCCAAAAACACCAAAGCACTTGCTTAACACCTCCAAGCGGTCTGCACGTAAAATTCCACCATTCCAGAGATGCTTTTTCTGCCTTCAAGTAAGATTCCCAAAAGCGGCCGAGCCGCATTCTTAAAAATACGGCTCAACCGCTTTTGAGAACCCCACCTGAAAGCAAAAAAAATATGTGCTGTGCATTTTTGAAGCATCTCCAGAATGGCAAGACTTTAAGTGCAGACCACTTAGAGCAATGCTCCTCAACCTTTCTATCGCCGCAGACCGGTCAACATTTGATAATTTTACCGCGGCCCACAGAAGGAGGGGACGTTGATTGTTAATATTTTAGATTTTTATTTAATAATTTTAGTTTATAAATGTATTTAAATGGGCCTTCAGAGTAAAATACAGTTACACCAAGAAATTAATATTAAGTTATTTAACATGGTGTATAAAATGATTACCCTAGAGAAATACACCACAGTATATAAAATGAAAATAATTTAATATTCCTTGTGCAGACCGGCACTACTACCAGACCAGTACCGGTCTGCGGACCAGGGGTTGAGGAACACTGGCTTAGAGGGTTAAAGCTTATATTTCCATAACCTACCACACATCTAAAAATGCCGCCATGGTGTGTCTCGTTGGTTTGTGATTCTGAGAATCTCTAACACATTGGGTGAAGTATAAAATTTGGTCAACAGTAGAGTGACCCTTATGAAAAGCAAATTGCTCCGGGGGCATTAAGTTATTAGTGTGTAAATGGTGAATCAATCTTTGCAGCACCATGCATTCCATTAGTTTGCAAGTGATGCAGGTAAGAGAAATAGGACGATAGCTTGTCGCAAGACCGGCATTCTTGTTGGGTTTATGAATGGGAATAACGATAGTCGATTTCCATTGTCTTGGTAGTTTGCCAGTTTTCCATGCCAAGTTACATATGTATAACAGTCTTTCCCTACCCAAAATTTCAAGGTGGGACAAGAAATGTCCAGAGATACTATCTGGACCAGGTGATTTGTTGGTGTCCAGATTTTGAAGGGCATAAGATAGTTCGGGTAAGGTGAAATCAACACTGAATAATGGGTTATCTGCTGGCCTGTCCCTACAAGATTTTATTTGATTTCTAGTGACTGGCCAAGTGTTTGTCAGAACTACTAAAAGCAAGCCTACTTTCATTTGCGTAATGCTGAGCCAGGGCCTCTACAGCTTCCCGAGCATCTACCGAGACATGGCCATTATCACTAATGATAGCATTAGTTTCTTTGTTACTAGGCTTTAAGTTATCAATTTGCTAAGCCAGTTTCCATAATTTAGCATTTGAAGTTCTATAGTCTAATTTTTCACATAGATTCTGCCAGTTTGATCGTTTGACTTGTACATAAATTTTCTTAATTTCAGAGTTCAGCTTACTCAATTCAATTTTTTTTTTTTTGTCCAAGCCGCCATTTTGGGCAATTACTTTAAGGAAATAAACCAGGACTTATAAATGTCAAATCCGAGATATCAGTAGAACCATAACTGTTAGAGCGGAAAGTGCGAGTGCCATCATTTAGACACAAGAAAGCCTTGTCATTGACCAAGTTATTAAAGCTCCAAGCCTCTTGCATTTGTAATAGTGCTCTTGGCATTATAGTGTTGTCATCAAACAGACCTTTCATCATGTTTGTATTAAGATGTTGACTATTTGGAGGATGATAGAGGTTCTTGATGGTAATAATGCAATCCTTAGAGAGGACAGTTATACCTAGATATTTGAGATCAGAGGTGTCATTGCCAATATCTGGTAGTCTCTGAAAATGACGTCATGAATAAGAAACATGAGTCCGCCTCCACCTGAAGCTCTGTCCCTTCAGACGATATTGTATCCTTTAGCATTCAGAAGTCTCTGCTTGCACAATTTAGTTTCCTGAAGAGATATAATTTCCACATGTAGTATATCAACTATTTCCAGAATTTGGTTTTAATTCTTGTAGCTACAGTACTTAATTCATTAATATTGCATTGCAGCAAATGAAGATATTTGGAAGACCTTTTACATTGTGTGGAGACTGTAACATATTTATCACACAGGGCCCTTTATAAAAATGGTTTAGTCAGTCTTCCGCCCAAGTGGTTCCTCACCTACAGGGAGAGAGAGAAGCTGCATAATACCCTTCGCCATGGACCAACCACATTTATTTGATTCTCACACTACATCGTTCGTCGCGCAGGTAAATCAGGGGGATCAAAACATTACTCTAAATTTTTACATAATCGCAAATTTATTTGTTAATTTGCAAAAAGGAGATGAAGGAATCACTCTTATTTACAGTTTCCAATAGGAGTGGTGGCATTAATAAAGAAAACTAACAAATATATAAAACAAGGGAATATAATCCATTCTGCTTATTCTGTCAGAATAAAAAATGGAGGACCAGAAAAAAACTAGCTTTAAGCATGAAACTACCAATTCTACATATAACTTGATAAATCCAGAGACTAACATCCACACATCACCATATCTCAGAAGAATGCATGGCATCAACAAAATGGATAAAACAAAAAGCACAGAAATGTGCCAACACCCTTTTGAATCATATTTATCTTAATTTTTTTTGGTACCCAGATTAAAAATAACAGATTCTTACAAATTATTTTTATTGTTTGAGATCCATTGAAATTGCTATTTAACAAGGCAAGATACTGATTAAAATTTTTAAAAAGTAAATAAATAACACATGGGTATACAACATGCTATACAAAAATGTATACATGTAATTTAGTTGGCTGGCTAGTGTAGTCCGTTTGGCACTGGCCTCGTATGCCCAAGTTTGAAGGTTGAACAACTGCCCAAGTTGGTTGATTTATACGATGTAAAAAACTGTCATATGATTGTACAGCATGTGAAAAATCCCTAGAGTGCCTGTTTGGCCTGGACACTCTCAACAAAATTAAAATTCCTGCAACTATTTCACATTATCAAAGCCCAGATGCCTTCCTCTGGAGAAAACACACTGGATACCAAAATTACATTGCGACAATTAGTATCCACCTATGTGGTGCCGTACTAAAAAGTGATACCAGCTCACAGGGAATGTACTAAGTCTGCAATGGTAAAATACCAATCTGCAGACCCATTTGAGAGAGAGAAAAACCATACAATTTACACATTTTTGCAACATAACATCCTTCTAAGAAAAATCTCAAAAACCATTTTAACATTTATTTTCAATGCAGAGCAGCTTGCTCTGATTTTCATTTAAAACATAATACCTGAGCATAATTACCTTTGCTTCCAGTAATGACAGGAATGTTTCTTGGTCTAGATCTAACATCGAAGATGATGGGCTTCTGAACCCATGGGATAAGGAAATGTGTACCTTCACCAACAACATTAGGTTTCACTCCAACAAATCTATCAAAAATTACGGCTCTGTGACCTCCATCAACTAAAAAAGCAGTAAAATAAAATTATGTTATTAAATAGTAAGAAAATGTTAATATACTTTCTTTGCATATAAGAATATTATCAAAAATTTCTTTTTTCAAAATATTACCTGTATACAATGCTGAATTTACAACACCACCTGCAATAGCAAGTCCCAATCCAAGCCTACCAATATTATTGAAAAGCTGAGCAGCCATGTTTCTTTTAGCTAAGAACAGGGGGGAAAACAATACATTAAAGTTATTACAAAAATATACATATAATTAATTCTACATTAAAACTAAAAACAATCAATAATATTTAATAGCTGCATGGCCCGGCGTTGCACGGGCTATATCTACTTTTATAAATTTTCCCTTTCTTTCACAAAATCAGCACTTCTAATACTCTTTTTCAAAATGACCCCCCTCTCCTCCTCTTAGCCCGGCGTTGCTCGGGCTTTTACTGAGTGTATAACTTAAAATTCCCCGTTTCGAAATTTTTTCACTTCTTTTCTTTGTCAGACAAGTTTATTTCCCCTGGCGTTGCACGTTGCTTTTTAGGCCCCGGAAAGGAAAATGTATCTTTTTAAAAATAGTTGTATGTTGAAAACAGAAATTTTTATAATTACAAAATTTCACAACTGTAATAAATGTTGAATTAAAATTGTGAGCATTTTTTGAAATGTTCGATACACGGGAAAAAATTTTCATACAATTATTTTTAGAAATGAAAAAGTTATAAAAACTTTGAATTTGATAAGTAGTTATTAAATATTAATTTGAGTATTTTTTAAAAGTTCGTAAAAAAAAGTTTTTGGCAATTTATTTTTTAAATCACTAACTCTAAAAGATCAAAGTATAAGCTTTTTAAAAATCATTTTCATATAAACGCATCAATATTGATTCATTTTGGAAAAAAATCATAAAATATGTAAAGTATCACTGTTTTGTAAAAAAAAAACTATTATGATGAAATAAATTATCTTTCCAATTACAAAATTGCCGTCGAAGTTAAAAAATGCGCGAATAAAATTTAGAGTATTTTTTAAAAAATCATAAAAATTTAGCTGTGATATTGTTTTGAACCCTGGTTCAACGATTAGTAACGAAGCGTGTTAAACAATCGCGCCGTGAAATTGTCAGGAAAAAGAAGTGAAAAAACCTTCAAAATAAAAGGAAGAGTTATTCCTATTGTAAAAATGCTTTATTTAATTAATTACATCACTAAACTCTCTAGAAATGTTTTTAAATCCATCGAATCTCACGAAAATCCAATTATCAAAGCACAAACATTGTTCACTTATCCTCATCCTAAGATTAAATATGCATACTCTTCAACGAAGTGGAGAAACCCCCTCCGCCCCCCATAACACGACATGAAACACTCTTTTCACATTCCCAACATCTTAAGCAGTCTCGTGACAACGCATCATCCAGATTGGGTTCATTCGGTGAACTGTCACCTTCTTGATTGATGGCCTCTGGCCGCCCCGCACCCCTTCCTGCGCTCCTCCCTTCCACCCCGCCAGCGCTCTGCTTCGATAGAACGCTGTGCTTGGGGGTACGTTCATCCCTCACCTTTCGAGTGAGATCGCGTTATTTGTTTATTTTTTCATTAATATGGTTTTTCTATTTCTCCCATTCTTCTGGGAATAGGCGCCTTGCGGCGCCGGCGATTATCTAATTTCAGTCAGTCGCTTTATTTAATTAAGTTTTAATTTTTTTCAGGCTTCATTTTTAAGTTAATGCTGTTAAACTTCATATATCGATTGCAAACAACAGTAATTTTTAAACAAAAATTATTCTTACATATTTCTTGCAAAAAGGGGGAAAAAAAACACTTTTTTTTAAAAAAAACCCGTAATTTTTTCAATTCTTGTACAGATTATAGATAATATCGTTCTACACAGAAAAAAAAGTTTCATGTGATTATTTTTATAAATAAACAAGTTATTAAGTATTTAAATAAAATTTTGAGTTTTTTTTGGAAAATTGTAAAAAAAAGTTTTTGTCTTGTAATTTTTCAAATGACTGATTCTAAAAGAGAAAAGCATGAACTTTTTTAGTGTAAAATATCTTTTCATTAACGCGAAAGAAAATGCAAGTGGAACAATTTAGAAATCATGCTCATAAAAACGTATAGATTTTGACTCATTTAAAAAAAATTGTAAAAAATAGAAAATATAATTATTTTGTAAAATAAATTATACCATATCAATGGCAAAGTAAATGATCATTCCGATTCTGTAATTATTTTTTTGTCTGAGTCTCATAAAAAAAAATTTAGATTGTGTTTTAAAAACGTCTGGGAAAAAAAAAAAAAAAAAAAAGTAAAAAATTTTAAAACTTTTTTAATTTGCCCCCAGATGGGGAAAATTGGCACTAATTATGTGTTTTAAGATTTTTAATTAATATCTTTTTAACTAATTGGAATATCAGAATATAAATGGTCAAAACGGATTCCTCGGATCATTCACAATCTTTTGGTACCTTCGGCGAGTTTCTGCGTCGTGTGGTTCGTGAGAAGATAAGAGTCCCATAGCCACATAGATACGTTTGTTTACTTACGAATTTTAATAGTGTAGATTTTTAAATACAAGTAATTACAAAAATAAATAGAATCAGCAAATGATTATATATGGTATTTGTGAATGAATTCCATGTTAATGACACTAATACTAGAATTTTTAATGCATGTGTATTATTAGTTTTGTATTCTGTATAATTATCAGCCTCTTATTTGGCAAGGGCCAGTTGCTTTTGCATGAAAACTTTGGTTTCTCTTAAGATATTGCAATGACCAGTAGCAAACATGCTAAGACCTTGATGTACAAAGGCAAAAAAATAAATAAATAATAACCTGGAATTTTAAAATTTATATTGAGATAATACTGAGTATCAGTTACCTTTTTCTTGTTTATCCAATTTTTAAATATGGATTCACAAAATACATTTTGGTGTTATAAACCTTCAAAAGCTTGAAGGTTTATAACCAGCAACCCACTCATTCACAAGATTATATATTAGTTGTATGAGGAGCATGGGGTCTTTTTTATGAATGCAACCTTCAACCAATCAGCCTCAAACAAGACATCTATCTAGTGAAAAACTACACTAAGTTTTTTTTTTTTTATGACAACCAACACAAAATGAGATTATCTGCAAAAGTGGCATAAAATCCAGTGGCTCAAAAAAAAAAACACCTTTTACAAGAATGAAATCATTCAAAGTGATAGTTCCAATTATAGAATCACTGCTCTTAACATCTAGCATGGATCCCCTTATAAAGTCTTTTATCATGACCCTCTGACAGTGAAATTTTTGTCAAGTCTCCTGATGGTTGAAAGAGATTAAATCTTACAATCCAGATTCTAGTTTGGTCTTTTATTCTGAATTTATTGTTCTTCAGATGGATTTGAGTAACTGATAAAACAAATTACAAAAATATTTTGTCTTTCATCTTTGGTCATCTCGAAGCTACAATTACGTGTCCTATCTGACAGATAGTTATAGCTTTCTAAAATATTGAAAGAAATTCTTTGAAGCTCAGTGATAAGACAAATGTTTGTATATTTTACTGACGAAAATATCTCCATCTATGACATGGTATTCATGTTCAATAGGTAGCTTCTTGCATTGATGTATATAGAAATTAGATGGCTGATTTACTAGCCAAAGAGGTACAACTTAACATTTGTCAGCAGATAATGGCTGGAAGTTTCATTCATAAGAAAAAAATTCAATCAAATATTACTGAAAACATAGTATGTTTCAGACAAATATTTTGCTTTCTCTATTAGGGACACTAGCATTTCAAAGGGATAAATCTAACTAAATATATCTCTCAAGGTTCTTTAGTGGGTACCAGAGCAGACTTAAATCTATGGAAAGCTACAAGGCTTTTCCCATCATCGTGTGATTGCAAACAAAAGCCCTTCATATATTCTTGAGAGCCTGAATTTGACAAAAATAAACTGTTACTTGTCAGTTATAGAGTGTGCAGCCAAACACACACATAGAAAATGCACAAAATTCCATTCCATTATCAGATAATATTGCCTATAATCCAGAAGGCGACAGCTTGGAAAATATAGCTAGAATGAGGAAAACAGTATTTTTTACATATGATGCTTTTCAGATTTTATGGTGTAGTAGCAATTTCACTCTTAACAATTGATATTGGTAACCCTAATACATAGAGACACGAAAATCTTTAGATGAAGTTATAAATTCTTTTTTTTCTTAATCACAATTTATATTTTAAATCGTCTGTTAGATGGATGGGTACTTGCGTAGTAACGTCACTGCAGCAAAATTTGCATCTCGCAAATCACACATTGATATCAAAACAACAAAGATTCTTACGTGTTTTATTAGAAGAAAAATGATTATTGTGGGGCAATTTTGGTTGAAGTGACACTACGTAAGTACCGATTGATGATTTTCTAGAGAAAATAAAGCAAAGTTCCTATTAAAAAATATAACAATTCAATTCCTTATTCATTGTGTTAGCAAAATAGCATGATTTGAATAGTGTTTAAAAATTCAGTCATTTTCCTTCAAATAAATATTGTGAAAAGGTTTTATATTTTAATTTCAAGGATTTTAGTGCATGAAGTGAAAAAGTACTTTTGGTTTGTATATCCAGTTTACAGAAATGTCATGTATTTAATTGAAAAGGATCTGATTGGTGATTTGGGAATATAGAGAAAAATGAATGAGCATTGTTACAGGTCTACGAGAACAGAGTTTAGAAAAAATCAAATTAAGTATGAACCTAATTTTAAAGAGTTTGTGGATTCAGAAGGCTCATCAAGAATTCTTTTGAGAAATCATGGAATGATGCAACATGAAGGATACTTTTCGCACCTACATTAAGAAAACCTAATAACTTCTGGGAGAACCAGTTCAATTCTAACCATTTAGAATTTATGTGACAAATGATGCATAAAACCAGCAAAGTCAAATATTGTTTTTGTCTCTTCCTCACGGCTCTTTAAAAGTTTATCTTTTAGGGGAAGAATTGTTCTAAAAATACCCTCTACTTTTTTACTTTATATAGCTAAAATTTAATAATTTCCTACAAAATATTAAAATTTGAATTGTATATTAGAATGTGTTTCACATATTTCTAATTTTGGATAACTATCAGTTTCAGAGGTCGTGGAAAAACAATTTTGCCAAGAAATACACTATGCTTCCCTTTATCCAAGTCATTTTATTGAGGCCTGAACGCAATTAATTGAAGGTTAAAAGATTCGTTAATATATTTTGAAGAAAGATATTAATTATATCATTAAATATCTGATAAGAAATGAATATCAAGAATTTTTATGTCATTTTTTGGTTTTAATAAATAAATACTTATGATGCAATAGTAGCTTTCGGGATCGGTTCATTTTTCATTGAATCTCTTTCACATTTATAATATAAAATACCAAACAATAATACAGTTTTTATGTAACAGCCTGTAAAAGACACCGTAATTATTTTAAATATAACGAAATTAATCATTTATAACTTATCAGTTCCTTTTATATAATCAACCTATCAATAGAACCCGGCGTCTTCACGGTAAAACATTTTGCATCATTAAGATTCAGTAAAACCTATCACAAATATTTTAAATATAAAAAAAATTACCTCTTAAAGAAACAATTTCTTATAAATAAAAGCAAAATAAATACATACACTTACCGAATTACACGAGGATGAACGGATACTTTCTTATTTCAAGTTTAAAGTGTTACTTCACTTCAGAAAGATTTGAGTAAGGATATTCATGAAAAATCGCTTAAAAGAAATCTTTTGATTGAACAAATAAAGTTTCCAAAAATAACAATTGTTAAATAAAGATAAAGTTATTTCTTATTATAAATTTAAAATTTTTTAAGATAGACTATTTCTTAACGATATACTTAGAGACAATGTGAAGACTTTTGCTTATAGACTTCGCAATGTGAAGACCTTGCAATTATTAACCCCAATCACATAATGAGGACAAGTATAGACTGAAATACCCACTATTTCAACTTCCTCACAACATCAACATGAATCATTGAGACCCAATATATTTAAAGATCATCAGCCCTAATACATGAATAGATTTTTAGTGGAATCAAGATTCGAACATGAAAATAAACTACGAGCTTGAAGCAAATGACCCCTCATATTTTAAAAAATCTTTAAAATGTATAAAATATAAGTTTAATTACTTAAAACATCTAAGAAAAGAATGTGCTAATTAATAAATAGTTATGCAATTTAATTAGACAAGTCAATTTTTATGTAACTGTAACTGCTATCCTCTTGTTTTTTTTCTGTTTTTAGTGAACAAATGTTTTACGGTGTTAGAGGGTTGTTCTGAAAGAAGTCAAGTTTTCTATAGAAACATGAATGTTAACTGTCTTTTTAATTACCGAAAATTTTAAACCTATAACCTGTGAATGACTATGGAATCATTAGAATAAGAATATTATACTTCACAAGATGTTTCGAGAAAGTTTGTGCACCATCATATTTTTAATAATTGCCTTTTTTCTAAGTCCTTCATGTAAGAAAAATAAAACATTATTCTACTTTTATTTCATTGCTTATTTTTTATTAAAAAAAAAAGACTTACTTTTTTGGTAGCTCCATTATTTGTATCGTATTTTATTTGAAAGCTATTGCTTTCTACTTCAGAAATATATTTTTAAGATTTTTTTTTTCTTTTTCATTTTGCACAGTGAAAGAAAGGCAATAATGCGATATTGAATGTTTCAAGAATTGTGTTTTCATAATTGTGTACTTTCTTTATGCATTCTACTTCGATTTTTTTTTTAATGATCAGATTTAAAAGTTTTGGTCTTGTAGATCATTTGAATACAAGTGCGCAAATAAAATATATAATGAAGAACTATATGTTAAGTAATGGCATACTATTTTCGTCCTGATATAATATATGAAGCATTTGCATCATAAGTAGTTTATATAGAAGGTATTTATGTTATGATCAAGATATATACAAGAGTGTTTCTTGCATTTATTTATAAGCAACACATTTCAAATTATAAGAAATTTTAATAAGCTTTTTCAAGAAATCGTATTGTATATATTTATAATTTAATATTTTAAGAAATTTATAAACTGTATTCAGAAATTGAAAACTTTGCTTTTACAAACATGCATTTTTTTATGTTGGTGTATTATAGGGACTGTGAATAAGAAATGTAAATTAAAATGTGTGGACTTCCTATAAAATTGCTTCTTTCTTCATAAACATTTTTCACTTAAAATATTATCTTTTGTATATCGAGTACTATTGATTGTAAATACCCTAAAAAACTCTTAAACACATGGCAACATGTAGAAAACACACCAAATTCTATTCCTTGGTCATGTTTCTAATGAGTATCTTATTGGATAACACCTTGAAAAGTTGGTTTTTAACCCATGGTCCGTATAACCGATAAGTATCATAAATTTTACATTAAATGCATTATGAAGTAATGTTATGGTCTAAATACCATCTCAAATGTTGACATTATCCATTTCACAGATATTTGATTTAAATGCTTTTTATATTCTGTAGAATTAATTCCAAAGTAGTGATTGACCTAAATGTTTTTTGTGCTGTGAACTTAATTTTAGGTATGTTTTGCTGCGTAACCTCCCTCAGAATCTTGACTTAGACCATGTTTAGTAATCCCTTATCTACTCTGCTGTTTGTAAAAAATGCAACACCATGAAGGAAACATCAGAATTAAATGAACTTTGCAGCAAATATCAATTATCGGATGTTACGTAAAATAGTTAAGTTTCAAAGCCACTGTGCATGCGTGGTGTGTGCAGCGCCCTCTGAATTGAAGCTAAAAGCGTATAAATAGAGGACTGTAGCAGGATGTTGAAAATAATTAATGATTATTTCTTAGTGGTGAACGTTTAGTGAGACCTAAGTATGCCTCCACGACGAAATAAGGAAAAATTCCAACAATTTACGGAGTTTGAACGGGGAGGATTATCGGCCTTCGAGAAGGAGGATTTTCCTAACGTGCAGTAGGAGCTCATGTGCAGCAGAACAGTTCCACAATGATGTGAGTTTGGAAGCAGTGGATCAACGAGCACCAAACAACTAAAAAAACTGGCAGTGAACGACGTAAGGTGATGTCAATGTGCGGCGATCGACACCTGCTTCTCATGTCGGTGAATGACCATACAGCTTCCTCCAGGCATGTTGGTATACTACTACAGATGTACTAATGTCGGTCTTGTCAATTTGTCGAAGTCTGCTGCACCGTGGATTGCATGCAAGGGTGCCTTTATACAAGACCCCCCCCCCTCTCACAGCTGTGTCTGCAATGGGCTCATGAACACAGAGCCTGGCAAGATGATTGGCTACAAGTTGTCTTTTTAAATGAATCACGCTTGAATTTTTGGGACCATGATGGCCGCATTCGTGTTAGACACTATTCCGGTGAATGTTGCCTTCCAGAATGCGTTATCGAACAACATAGTGGTCTGACAGCCAAAGTTATGGTTTGGGGTGCGATTTTGTATCATGGATGATCCAATTTGCTACAAATTGAGGGTAATATCAATAGCAACAGGTACATCCATGAAGTGCTACAGCTGGAAGTCACATTCCCTTCCTTCAAGGCATCCCTAGAGCTATCTTTCAGCAGGATAATGCACGCCCATATGTTGTAAAGACTGTTCTGTTCAGCCCAACACATGCAACTTCTTCCTTGGCCTGCTTATTCACTGGATATGTCACCTATTGAGCACATGTGGGATTTGGTTGGTCAGCATCTCGCTCGTGATCCGTGTCCTGCAGCTTCAATAGTTCAACTTTTGCTGTGCATACAAGCAATATGGAATTCTCTTCTACAAGCAGACATTCAAGATCTGTTTGACTCCATGCCATGTTGTATAGCAGCACTTATTGCAGCTTGTGGTGGCTACATTAAATACAGATTTTGGACACTTAATATTGTATTTTACTTTGAAAATTTTGTCATTTATTTGTACTGGTTTAAGTCGTTTGTGCATTAAATTTCATTTAATTCTGATGATTCCTTCATGGTGTTGCATTTTTTACAAACAGCAGTTTATATATATATTGGCAGTTTACATGGTAGGATTTTTTGTAGTGTTTTATGCTGGAAGGAATTTTAAAAGTATTGCTTCTTTGAATTATGTCCTATTAAAAGAATCTTTGCCTGTTTGTAAAATGATGCATAATTTTCTATCTTTTTGTATTCTATTTTTTTCTTAACATAGAAGGAATCTCAATATGTGGAGGTGCACATGTCATATGCTGTATTTTTTAATACAGAAAATTTCAAAAATGTCTGTTTTCTTAGTCTTAATCTATGAATTTTTATTTTGTGGTTAATGTGTGTGAATTTTTTATGAATCAAACATCAATAGTTAGAATAGAAACCATTTTAAGATATATATATAAAGGAATCTTTTATATGCTTCACTTTTAGAATTCTGATATGTTTGAATGGTACACAATGTTCATCTAAATTTGAACATTTAGTTATTTTTCATGTAAGTTTTATACTAGCTTTTAATTAACTTAATTTGTGTTACATTTTCAGAATATGTAATAATCATTTTGTGCATTAATTTTGTAGAATTGACCATATTTTTTCTATTTAAAATCTAATATACAGTGGTGGCCAAAATTGTGGACACTTTTTTAAATTGTTATGTTCTTTAAGTTTGTATGATTATAGAAAATTTTACGTTGCACAAAATGCTGAGTATTTTATATCATTTTAAAGAAAATTTAATACTAAATTCAATTTAAAAAAGAAAATTGGAATATTTACAACACAAAAATGTTATTCTGCAATAACTGTCAACACACATTTGATACTGATGATAGCAGTGAGTTATCAGAGCTTAGCGAGGTTGCATTTATTCTTTATTACAGCTTCACATCGATGCTTCATTGAGCTGAAAATAGTTTTAAGCTTTTCCTTCATTATTACATGATGCCAGGAAACAATTATATCCTCAATTACTTCCTTTTTATTTCATGTGTACCTCATTTGGACACGAGTTTTCAAATGGTGCCACAAGTTATCAATAGGATCGAGGTCAGGACTATTTCCTGGCCAGGACAACAACTCAATGATCTTAGAATGACACCAGTCTTTCAATTACTTTACTGGGTGGAAAGGAGCAGAATTTTGCTTAAAAATAAATGAAGCATTGCTGATAAATAGATCCCTGATGGAAGGTATAAGTTTTGGTTCTAAAATGGTGTCAATGTATTTTATGACATTCAGTGTTCCATCAACGATATGAAGGCGACCAATACCATCTGCTGATATGTACGACTAATTAATAAAACTATGTGGGTGCTTCACAGTTGCCTGGATGCAGTAATGATGCAGCAGTTCTGCAATTCTACGTCTGGCATATTTTAGGCTATCACTGCCGAATAGCAATATTTTAGTTTCGTACCTCTATATAACTTGGGACCAATAATCATTTGTCCAATTCATATGTTCCATTGCCCCCTATAGTCCCTTTTAGTGCTGCTGCAAATTGAAATACGATTTTTTTCTTCGTGGAATTCTACCTTTTAGTCTTAAATCAGCTAATCTACTCCTGTTTTTGAACTGCCAGAAACACCAGCATCACTCAGATCACTTCTGATGGATATCCATGAAATTCTTTTAACTCTGAAACATAGTATTTTTGTTCTTCTGTCATCAACAGATATGGAGCATCTTTTTCGGCCCTTTCCTGCTTTTTTTTATTAAATTTGTCACCTGACATCTTAAACAAAACATTCAGTCTCCAGATGTAGTCACTGAACTACCCACCTGTTACATAATTTTAACAAAGGAAATACCACTTTCTTGTCACACATGTGTTCAATCTACTCTTTTATTTGATGTCATTGCTTTTTGATTAAATATCATTGTTATCCTAGCCAGGAAACTGTCCTAACCTCAATCCTATTGAAAACTTGTGGCACCGTTTGAAAACTCATGTCCGAATGAGGTATCCATGAAATAAAAAGGAACTAATCGAGGATATAATTGTTTCCTGGCTTCATGTAATAATGAAGTAAAAGCTTAAAACTATTTTGAGTTTAATGAAACATCGATGTAGAGCTGTAATAATGAATAAACGCAACCTCATTAAGCTCTGATAACTCACTGCTATCATCAATATCTAATGTGTATCGACAGTTATTACAGCATAACTTTTTTTGCATTGCAAATATTTGATTTTTTTTTTTTGTATTGAATTCAGTATTACATTCTTTTTAAAATGATGTAAAATACTTAGCATTTTGTGCAATGTAAAATGTTCTATAAGCATACAAACTTAAAAAAGTGTCCACAATTTCGGCCACCACTCTATAGTGTTTGTGTGTCTCACTATTTATCACTATATTTATTTCTAAAGAAAGTTGGGGGGGGGATTTATTAGTAAAAGTATTTCGTTTCATTCTCAATCAAACAAGTATTTATTTTACAACTTCTCAGTCTACTGTTTTTATAGTTTCTAGCCTAAATTTATCCAAGTAATATGCTAATTATGCATACATTAAACCTTAAAACATGATTCAAAATTCATACTATTTTTATTCTTTCAAAAATTATTGTTATTAATGGATTTTTTAAAATTTGGAAATCGAATTCACAAACATCTTGTATTAGGAAAAGGTAAATAATACACTGAAACCCTGTCACACTTGATGCTTTTTTTGTTTTATATATTTTTTGGAATTATGCTATGACCTTAGCTTCATTTGACTTCTTTTTTAACAATAATTTTCCTAATTTCCTACTAATCTAGAGAACATTGTAGAAAGTTCAGAAGAAAAAAGATTAAAGGGTTTTTATAAAAAAAATGTTTAATATACATTTAATGATATTTCGAAGGAAAATTGACCTATTGTTCCAATTGACTTTAAAAAAGTACATAATATTGCTTTAACGTAAAAGTGTCTTGGTCAATAATCATATTAATCTCTTGAAACCATTGGCTTTATACCCAAAGGATATGTGACTCCACTTTTATTCTGATGGTTCTGCTCAGGATGATGACTCAGCTGGGACTGGCTTCTATTGTGAAAACCTTTTTGAAGGCTCTTTGGCAGCAGGCTTGGATGTTACAAACTTTGATGCTGAGATAGAGGCAGTGAGACAAGCAATATGCCATCTGACCAATTTATCTACTTCTTATTGATGAGCTGTTTTCCTTGTGGATTCTCAGTCTACAATCCTCACTCTCTGCTCCTTACCTAATAGCGACTCAATAGAGGTGGAGGAGAGGGAAAAAATTCATAAAGTCGACAATGCTGATTGGACTATTGTCTTTCAATGGATTCCTAGCCATTTTGGCATCCTAGGCAATGAAAGGGCACTCTCTGGCAAAATATGGCTGCAATCTCCCACAGCCTTCTGGTGGCTTGTCATACAGAGTCCTTTTCAAATTTTCCAGGTCCGTGGGAAAATACATTGGCCAAATTCAAGAGAATGATGCTAGGGGAAAGATATGGAGATCCTGCTCCATAGTCAAGTCCCAGTGGGTCTTCTTTGACAGGTTTTCTCTGCTGTTCTTAGAACTTTAACTGGTCATGACTTTCATCAACAACACCTACACCAAATTGGTGTGAAAGACACTCAAGACTGCCCTCTGAGTCTTGAGGGAGAGGCTATGAATTTTGTTTCACCTGAAAGTTTGTGTTTCCCTTGCCAACACAGGTTTTAACTTTTCTACTGACAACTTTACTGCAAAGGCTGGTGTATATTTTGCTGCTTGCAGTGAATTAGCCTTTACGGCCTATTCCTCGATGTAATAAAAAAAATAATAATCATTAATCTGTGCATTGTAAAACTGGGCACATTCCATTTGTTTGCTTGTGAAAATTAATACATTTCCCCTAACTTATACCAATCAGAGTAAACTGGTGGTAGAATTTTGTATAATTTAATGAAATTTATCTGGTTTGGTAAAGATGGTTGAGGTTTGAGCATGTATCATTAAAATGTTGTAAGATTAGTTTTCTAAATTGTTTTGTATATTTTATTCTTTAATATTTCAAAGTTAAAAATAAATAACCTTAAGAATTAAGTATTTAAATTATTTGTCTGATATTTTTAATTTTTATGTAGAAAAAGCATTTACTTATAGACATATATATATTTTTTTATAGATGCAATAACTTCCAAAAATTCTTCTCGTTATCTTTGTTACAGTTGTGAGGGTGAATGTGAAAAACCTGCAACATGTGATAATGCCCTTATGGTAAATCTCTATGAACTATTGTTAAGCTAAACAATATTTCAGTTTCATATGTCTTCTTTTATTTCTATAATTATGCTGTCTATACAAATTGTTCTTATTTGCTGTTTTTTCAAAGAAAATTTTTGAAAAATGTTTTATTATTGAAATAGGCTGCATTGAAAACAGTATTTTAGTAAAATGTTATTTTTCCTAAAATTTTTAATATCAGTGTTTTTGTTAAGAGTATTTTGTAAATATTTCCAGTTATTTCAACCAATTTTCTCACTGTCCATTGTATTTAATTATTATTATTTTTATTTTTTGCCTGATTTGAATGTTTGGAACTATTTAATATCAGTTCAGATTTTAATTTATGCTATTTATCCAAGTATTTTATTATTAGTCTATCACTGTAGCCTTTACTTGAAATAGTGAAAGTTATAAATGCAGAAAAACAAGAAAAGTATTTTAAAAGTATGTGTTACCTTTTATTTTTTTCAACAGTGATTATAAAAAAACCCCTATATATTTGAAATATAGCTATTTCAAACATTGTATGTAGACAGAATTTCCGAAGAAAACTGTACAAAGGCTGAGTTCGGAGACCTTTTCAGTTTTAAAATTTAATAAATAAATATATTTTTTTCATAGTCAGCTTAATTTTGTTGTATATTAATGTAAACATACTTGTGGATAAGTTTAAAAAAAAAAAATTAGTTTTAAATTGTTCTTCTAATTATATTTTTTCATTTAAATCATTGCTTTATAAAAATATTTTATTTATAGCTGTTTATGTATGTTAATTTCTTTGTAACCTTATGAGTTTAACATGTTATTAGTATCATTGGTATTGTATTGTTATTGTCCAAATGTTAAGAATGCAGACACTAGCTGAATTTGTTCCAGATATGAAAAAATGTTTGTTATTACTAATATCTGTTCAACTCAACTTGTTTCTTTGCTTTATATGTGTAATTAAAATTCTCCTGGATGTTACAATAGATTATTTTCTTCCCAATTTTTTTAATTAAATAATTTAAATACAGCTCCAGTTACATATTTTAATATTTCAAATTTTATATGATATGTATGTGGTTTGTATTTTATTACAAAAGGTGTATATTTTGAAGTTTTACCACATGTTTTTCTCAGCTTAAACTTTACATTTCTCATTTGCTTTTTTCCTATCACTTTTGATACAGTATCTTCTGCTATGCTTGAAACATCAGAAATTTTAATTAATTCATTTAATGTAAATTTATCAACTATTTCTTTTACTATCTCTATGAACTCATCTCCAAATTTTAATTTAAATACTTCAAAAGTTAAAATTCTATCACAATTCAATTCCATATTTTTTGTTTCTAAATATTTTATTATCAAGCAATCTAATTATTAAAAATTTGGATTCCTTCAGTGCAAAAGGATTTGTTTCTAAATCATTCAGAATCATTTGTATTCTATCAAATCAAATATTTTAAATAAAGATATCCATGGAAGACATGAGGGTTAATTAAAAATTAGCTTCACCCATAAAATGATCGCTATTCCACTGTTATTTGTAATCACCTAACTGTTACAATTATGAATAGAAAAAATTTTATCTCGCAATTCATACCAACACAACATCGATAGCAAAACTGATATATGTGATGGCTTGAATGATAGTTTCTTGATAAATTTTTATTGAAATGTTCTTAAATAATTGAATTTGTTAGTGCAACAGGTCATGACCGGGCCACTCAGAAAGGTCCGGTGGGAAACATGCAGGCTGCAAGTTGAGTATTGCTGGTTTAGACACTGATATCCTGGACCCACAGTAGTGTTTTGTACTTCTGTTTTCTTTTAACACTTCTTATTTCGATATAAGTTGGTTTCTATGTTTCCATTTCAAGGTATCCTGTTATTCATGAGGAATCACTTTTACATTCAAACCTATATCAATCTGGTGGTTTAAATTAGAGCTGTTAGCTATCATGTAATGTCAAACATTCTTAATGTCTGTTTTTAGATATCATCAGTCATTCAGTTTTCTATATTTGTTATTCTTGTGTTCATTTTTCAATTCCTTTTGTTAGCTCACAATCTCCCTGTCTTGTTCAAATTTTCAGTCGTATATAAAATACATTTTAAAGTAAATTGGGCTGAAATTTTATATACATGATTATTTTGGATGGCAATATAGTAATTTAATTATAATTAATAAAAATTAATTGATTAAAACTAATTATTCAAAGAATTACAAATATAGCTACATTGGCATCATTTTTAGTGACTTAGCGACCATTTTGGCAACTTGTGTCAAAACTTTAAAAGGTTTTCTCGCATTTTAAAGCGCTCATTTGAGCTGAAACTTTCTATACGCGATTGTTTGGGGGTGACAATGTAATAATTTAATTATAATTAAGGAATATTAATTGACTGAAACTAATTATTTAAAGAATTACAGATACAGCCATGTTGGCCTCATTTTTAGCAACTTAGGTCAAAACTTTAGATTTTTTTTTCTCACGTTTTAAAGTATTCATTTGAACTGAAATTTTACATACACAATTGTTTTGGATGACAATACATAAAAAAGATGACAATACATAAAAAAATTTATATTACTTTCTTAATCGAGTAACATTTTGCAGTCTCAACTTATATTTTGTAGCTTTCTGTTATCCTGTCAGCTTGTATCATTTCAGTTATCTGTTAATGAGTATTTTTCAAATAACTTTTCGTATTTGTAATCTTTAATATAATAGTTAACCTTTTCCCTCCAGATATTAAACTTTCCCTGTAAACTTAATACCATTTATGTTTAAGAGCAAAGGGCTAATTAAAGTCCTTGTATGATAAGGGAATTTGTCTGTTAGCAATCTGTTCTGATTCTCCGTAATTTAAATATCAGAGCACCCTTGTCATCATGTTTCTTTTACAATTAAAAATTGTTATGATGTGGTATGATCAGTTTTCTTCCTAAAGAGAAATTCCCAGTATTATCAAAGCTTTTAATAAATATAGTATTAGCTAATATGTAAGTACCAATATTAAGAGTTTTTTATGTTTGCTTGCATTTATATTTTCATTTTCTTTAACAGTGCTACACTTACAGTGTAATTGATGTTGAAGGATACTATACCTTTGAAAAAGGATGCTTGAATAAAAAAGACTTGCAATATTTTATGTGCAAAGCTAAAGAATATGTATCTAACAAACCAAACAGACCTCAATATACTGGTTTATGTTGTCAAGGAGATTATTGTAACAATGGATCTTTTCCAGTTTTGACTCCTCATGTGTTATCACGTATGTATCAAATATATTTTTCTTCTGTATCAAATATACTTTATAACTAAAACAGATTTTAAAGACTTTTAAAATGAATTTTTATTAATAAACTTATTTTAAGTTATTAATAAATTATACTTTTCTGTTGAGTTTTTAAAAAATGAATTTAAGAAGAGTTAGAAAAAAAGAGCAATAAAAATACATTAATTATAAATATATGTTGTGTGTGTCAAGGATGGTTAAATTTGCTTAACATGAAACTATGAATTACAGAATTTGGATATGTGGGAGCAAAACAATTGAGATGAGAAAACTGAAATTTTGCTTATTATTGCTTATAAGAATTTTATGTAATATGTGTGATAGTGTTTGTTTAATGCAGTAATATTTATTTATGAATAAAATTTTTAATTAGCATTGATTCCTGTTACTATGTACAGTTTACATTATGTATATATCGTAGTTTCGATTTAAACTATACTTTGCCTGCCTAATCTTGGTTAATCTATTAATTTAGTTTTTAAAAGTTGCCTTTCTTTGTAAATTATGTATATTACAGAGGGAAAAATAATAAAGTTTAATGTGTTTATAACTTTTTTAGCTGATGAAAGTGAAACAGATGAAGTTAAAAGTAACATCCTTTATGGGGTGTGTGCAATTTTTGCTTTGTGTGCCATTGCTACTGTTTGTATAGTTTTCATGAAATATTGCCGTAAAAGAAGATTGGAATCATGGATTGGTCATAATGATTTGGAACATTTTTATCATGATGATTTGAGAGCCACTGCTGCTGGGGATAGTACATTAAAGGTATACGTACATCTTTTTATAAATGATAATTTTAGACCTTATATTAAATTATCATTTTAGTGATTAAAGATGTTAAGGAGACATGGTACGATTTACATGAAAATTTTTAATTTAAGGATTTTTAATATTTTTTTGGTTGCCTCCTATGTGTGTATACTATGTTAAACATATTTTGTGCTCAAAATTTCATAAAAAGCTAGCCATGTAATTTTTTAAGGAAAAAACTTGAAATTTTTGAAGTGATTTTAAAATGCTACTCCTCCTACAAACATTGACGTACACGCATGAAATTTTATTTACAAGTACGTCAAACTATGTATAATAAAAGTTGGTATGGGTTTTGCATTAACGTGATTGGTATTCTTACAATACTTCTTTTTATGAATGTTTATTGAAAATTCCTTAAAAAATGTATAAATTCTGAGTTAAATTATTTTTAAAAAAATAAATATTGCTTTGATTCAAAAATGCATACCAACTTTTGTTACATGTACTATTGGGAATAGGTGAAAAAAATTTCAAAGCATTAGGCGCAATAGAAAAAAAGCCTTAGCATTTTAAATGAAGACAAAATAGTTATTTTATCTTTCTGAGATACGGCAGTTTAAAGTTTTGATTTGCCTTAGGGATGTGATTAAAAAGGAACGTGGAAGCTATTATAATTCTGCGTTTTTTAAGTTGAGAGCTTTCAAATTTTGTGAGGTTATAGAGGAAAGTATATAAAGAAAAATTTAGGCTAAAAAATTGAATTTGATTTTTTGACCGATTTTGGTCAATTGAATCGTACTGTGTCCCCTTAAATTCACATTCAGTTAAAATCAAAATTATGCATTACTTTAAATTGCATGTCAGCAATTATTGAAATATTTTTAGCGTCTTCATGTCAACCATCATGTACATATGCCATCAAGAAACACACAATTCCCGGCTATCACATCAGTATGAGTGTTTCTCTTTGTTCCCCATCCGCCACACATTTATGCCAATGACTCAGAGCATTTTAAATCTAAAACTTGATAATCTAAACAAGACAGGGCGGAGGGCATTGTGTGTCCATAGGATTTGAGATACATGTAGATTTGACCTTCTATTTGAAATGAGAGTAACATAACTTACATGCACATGGATTTTAACTAGATAAACATAATGGGAAAGGAATATTTCAAATGGCATGCTTTATGTTGGCTTTAATTGAGCATGTGGTATTTGTTTATAGTGAGTAGAGAGTTCTATTTTTGCTTGATCATTGGAGGTATTTGGGTTTTCAGTCGTTTTTAACTGACAATTAGTTCTTGTAGAAAAAATTTTGTTGTTTTTACTGTATCAATGTCAAAATGCCAAAAATATTTAACTGAACTTGAAATTACTGAAGTGATGCAAAATATTTCAGATGTTTATTCTGAAACAGACTTTGAAAGTAGTAATAGTGACACTGTATTGTATTTCGATCGTTCTGTTCGTGAAGAAGTTAACAAATCAAATGATAATGATATTTGGGACATCTGTACACTGAATTCATTAAAAAAAAATTCTCCATGGTCATATATACAAAAGAAATTTAGCTTTTGTGTGTGTTTGTTCACATTCCTACAAAAAACCCTCTAAAGTGGCAAATGAGTTATGACAAGTGCAAGGATTGCCAAATGAGACTGTGTTACAGATCTCTGTTTTCAAATGTATTATATTGAAAGTCATTAAATGGTAAGTAAATGTTGAACATAAAATGTGTAAGAAATGTATTTAAACAAGAAATAACTTAAATAAGTAAAGTATATAAGTTCAAAATATATAAAGCATATGCTGTTTATATACTTTACAGAACATTATTATGTAGTGCATCCGTGTTTCAGTATTTTCTTGAATTTAGGCTTTAACAGCAAAGAACCCTGCTGTCCCTTTGGTGTGCATGTGTTTGTGCCTTTCGTCCCTAAAGGGTTAATTTTTTGAAGGGTTTAAGATCAATTTCACATGGCATCTAGCCCAATGCCATTGTTTCTCCATTTATGTATTAGTTATTAAATATTGGATGTTCTGAATATTTTTTTATGAATAGATTTTATTTCATGTCTAAGTCATTGCTATTTTAAGTTTTGTTACTGATCGAACACATAAATTGATTTCAATTCTACCGGATACATAAAATAAACTATGTATGTATACAAGGTGCTATTCAAAGTAACTTAAGCATTTGAATGATTCACATTAATCAAGAATAGAATGTGAATTTCTGAAAACTAGTAGTCTTTTGTTTAACAGTATGCCAAGCAGCATGATTGTGGAGAAACATAGACAAGGGTTAGATTGGGGATCAACCCTTTCCCATAAACCAACAGATTCTTATTTCTTAGCATAAATATTATGTCTTGGCACTTTTGTCTACTAGTTTTTTAAAATATACCGCCACCCCTATAAAAGAACTTTGTGTGCACCACTATATAGACCAGGGGTGTCCAACCCAAGTGCCCTTGTGGGCCACTTCGAAGAAACATTATAATCTCGCGGGTCACACATAAAAATATGCACCTTTATATCAGATTTGGAAACAAAAACATTTATTGGAGTGAAAATTTAAAATAAAATGAATTATTATTATTGTTTTCATTATTTTTCATGCATACAGACATAGATAATATAATAATGTTTGTATGACATAATTATGCAATGATCAAATAATGTTTAAAATATTACAGTTGTCATTTTCTTGAAAATTACGGTGCTCCTTTTGAATTGATCTTTCGTTACTCATTGTTGAAATTTGATTGTGCTATCATTCACACACAAACAATTAAGTATACATTGCCCTCTTTATCTTAACCGTCCTAAATATTTTTTTAATCTTTAAAAGACATCTCTGACTGCCTCTTGCTTTTTGGGCACTCCAAACAGAAAAGGAGGAGGAGAAACGAAAGTCGCACACACAGAAAATCGTGTATCATCCATAGTAAAGAATATGTATAATGCAATTCGAAGTTTATTAAAAAAGTAATTTACTATAGTAAAATCAAATGTAACTGTTTGATAAAATATAAATCTGTTTGAATCTAAAGGGCATTTCTATTATCAAAAAGGATTTATTTTGAAACAAGAACAGGTGACAGGCAAATATATTGTGTGTGTATATATATATATATATTTCCCCTCAAATAAGTTTCAAAATGAAAAAAACTTTAAAAATCTGATATTTAAAAATTTTTTAAAAAGAGTCAGTGTTTTATAAACTGTCATCATCCCCAAAAAACATTTCAATGGCTGGTGACATTCATTAAGGTTAACTATCTACAACAACTATCCTATGGCACATGCCAACACATTTTATCTGATGAACTCAATATAAGATTTACTACTAAATTCGTCCCCTGATTTTGATTTTTCATACAGCATGACAAAGTGCAAATGTGCATGAAGCTCTATCAATTGGTAGGGGAAAATCGAAACTCTTTGTCTATAGTCATTACAGGTGTTGAAAGCATATAGTTATAATTTGGAAACTAAGTAGCAATCATTACAGTGATTCTCTAACATAAAAAGAGGTTATCAAGTTCACAACTGTATATTGTTGATAATTTTTTTTCTACATTTGTGGTATTCATCATCATATCTGGCAAGACATGGGAATCAATGTTGGGCAACAATTTTAGAAATAAAATTCTTGAAAATATTTTATAGGCAACACACACACAGAGCAGACTTATGCCAGGATAATTGTTGAAATCCATAGGATCTCTTTTCTTGTGTATTAGACATAGAATGCTAATATTCTGATCTACTGGCAAAGTCTCAAAGTTCCAGATGTCAGTAATTAAGTCAAAAATATTCATCAATAAAGTAGTTTCATGATTCTTTAATAATTCTGCTGCAATAAAATCATGTCCAGCGGATTTTTTTATTTTTAAAGTTTCCACTTGCAGCTTTAATTTCTTCAATTGTTGGTGTTTTAACTTCAACATTATTGTAAGTATAAATAGCAGCTGCAGCATCACTCTCAAAGCCTTCATTAAACAGGTTGAACAAAATATTCATGCCATCTTTTTAAAATGTCTTGAACATCTGTGAGAATTTCACTATGGACATTTTTACAGAAGTTAGTCTGTTTAAAGTCCAGCCAATTACGATTTATTTTTTGATAGAAAGCCCTGCATTCATTAACAGATTTTAGATGCTCAGCATCTTTAAATAAATCTTCACCAAAAACTTTTTTTCTTCTGAATATTTTCTTTTCTACCCTTCTGAGATTATGATAATCCTTGGCTTTGTTTCTTGTACGTGCTTGTATCATACATTTATATGTTGCATTCTTCTTTTCATTTGCTATAGCACATTCTTCATCAAACCAGTCCTTAGTTTGACTTTTCATGACTTTGCCAATCATAGTGTTGGCAGCAGTGCATATGCTACTTTTAATGAGTTTCCATTTGCCTTTCAAATTTTCCTCACTGTTCCCAGAATTCAAACAATTTTCAACATTTTGGATGTATTCTTGTTTTATTTTATCATTTTTTGGCTTATCACAATCAAATTCTCTCAAGGTTTTCTCCTTTAAATTTTTTTGCATTGGAGATTCTTGATTTAATTTTAGCTATTATTAAAAAGTGATCAATATTAGCTCCATGATAGGCTCTTACACCCATCAAATTAGAGTAATGTCTGGCTTCTTTTAAAAAATGATCAATCTGGTTAGCGTAGGTACCACATGGGGTATGCCACGTAGCTTTGTGAATATCTTTGTGTGGAAAAGATGTACTTCCAATAATCATATTGTGTAAAATGGCAAAATCAATAAGTTTATGTCCATTGTCATTTGTAACATTGTGTAAACTAAATTCACCTGTTACAGAATTAAACTCTTTTTCTTTACTAAATTTAGCATTTAAATCTCTCACAACTTAATATCATATTTTGAACAACTATCATAGATTTTTTCTAAATTTTCTCAAGAGGTCTCTTTTTTTTCTTTCTTCAGTCTTGTCTTTGGTAGGAGCATAAGCACATATTATACTGAAATTAAAGAATTTTCCCTGATACTAATCTCACACAGTTTAGAAAAAACTGCACTTAATTCCAAAATCAGGTATTTTATTCTCTTGCTAACAATAAAACCAGTGCCCTCAATATGTTTTTTGTGATGACAGCTGTTAAAAATAGTGATTCTTTTTGCTCAAGAGGTTCCACTACCAATCCATCTAACATCTTGTATGGCAATCAAATCAATCCTGTACTATTTCAGTTGTCACAGTAGCAGCTGCAGAGCTTCAGCTCTATGAATGAAAAACATTTTAGCTTCCAATTTTCACATCCATGTTTTGTCTTCCATGTCGTTCCCGATAAGTCATCAGGGAATTATCCTCATTGGATTTTGTAACAGTAGGTCTTTTACAGGGTAGAGTTGTTAACTCCATGCCCAACTCCCAACCTGGAGGATCAGTCCACTCATATAATCCTCATAGGCAGAGTATCCGGTTATACCCCGGATACTGGGTACCCATTTTAGTCGCCTCTTACGACATGCATGAGCTACATTGGGACTACTCTTAACCACTCTGTCACCACATGAGTACATTTGCAGGATTATGTACAAGAAATTTGTTCTGTTCCATGAGATTGTCAATAGCTTCTTCTATCTCAGTTTTTGGTGGTGATTCAGGGAGAATGTAAGAAGTAAACAATTGAATTTGTGGAATTCCATAGATTGGTTTGTTCTCTATGACAATACATCTGGCCATATTGTATTCTTAGTCAAACGTTTTTTGGCTAAAAACCAGAAGCCACTTGTAACCATAATCCATATTGCTGGATCTAGTACTGTGTATTTTTTCATGTTTCCAATAAAAATCAAGCAAAAAACTCATATTTGATATTATAGAAGAATTATGAATCCTCTGTATGCTTACTACAATCACCTTCAAAGAGTGCTTCTGTTTGTGGCAGAAATGTTCACAGTATTATATAAAAACAAATGGTGAGATTAATTTGAGGGAATGAAATTTTATTGGAAATTAGAAGTTTTAAAAAATTCTGATATTTTGGACAGAACAACTCATATACTTCTGCAGAGTTTTATAATATCTATGTATTTGACACCTGTCAAAATTCTAGCCTTTCTAATTTTTTTTATTTTAAAGTGGAATATTATGCTGAATATGTTGTTTACTTTCAGATTTCTCATAGTTTTTGTTGATTTTGCAGCTTCACGAATAATAATAAAAAATTTTTTTATGACTTATGATATATTGAAAAATTTTAAAACATAAAAAAAAAAAAAAAAAATAGAAAAATTTTATTTCTTTTTTTCTTTTTTTTGCTATGTTATAAACTTAGCCTGTAAAAAATATTTATTAAATAAATTGATTGCTTAAATTTTCTTCAAGAAGTTGTAAATTGCCTTTTTTTTTTAAACATTTACCGTTGTGCTTTATATACTGTTAGTGGTATTTTACATATCCTATTGTGATTAAACTTAAAATATTTTTATATTTAAATATTAGTATAAAGTTATTAACACATTGCACAAAATTAAAATTTTAGGAAATATTTGAGCATTCTGTGACATCAGGAAGTGGATCTGGTTTACCATTGCTTATTCAACGGACTTTGGCACGACAAATAACTCTTGCAGAATGTATTGGTATGTTAATGCTTTTTTCTTTCTCTGTCATTAAATATATTTTCTGTAACCAGCAGGGGCTAAGTAATATATGAAATAATAATTTTTTAATCTGTAACAGTGCTTCTCATGTCAATTTTATGTATAGGCCTTATGATTCCTAATGTGTGGTTTATTAAGGGAATTTTTATTTATACTTTGTGACATTTTTCTGATATTTGACAAAGTGTTCAGATGTTTCCAAAAAAGATAGGTGTTTTTAAAATTTAGTTTTAATTGGATTAAAATTAGAAATTATGTGTTACAATTTTCACCTCATAATTTGTTTCATAATATATATGATTAAATGAAGAATGTAAAATGTTTTGTTTGTTAAAATGGTTGACTGATTTTTCAATACTAATGTTTCTAAATTTGTAAATTATTTTTAATATTGTTAGAATACTAAAACTAATATTGTTATGCTGATTTTAAACTTTATGAAAATGAATTTTATAGGATAATGTAACTTTCTCTACTTAATTATACTCCTCAACTTCCTTTTTTTAGTAGATTGTTATTTTTAAGTGCTTTTCACCCAATATAATGTATTATTGTTTGTATAATTGTTTTACAAACTACACTTTTATATATCATAAAATCCGGCATGTAATGCACATCCTTACTTTGAAGCTACAATTTTTAATTTTTAGATATATTCGCCATATAACACGCACCTCGTTTTTTTACAAAGAAGCCTGAAATGTACATGTGCAATGAA
The DNA here is from genome assembly GCA_019973955.1 of Trichonephila inaurata madagascariensis. Classification (NCBI taxonomy): domain Eukaryota; kingdom Metazoa; phylum Arthropoda; class Arachnida; order Araneae; family Nephilidae; genus Trichonephila; species Trichonephila inaurata. The sequence goes on along the minus strand of BMAV01026198.1, from coordinate 307,053 downwards.
TGCTCTTGTTCTGAAATCATTTATTCAAGTAGTATTCTAAGCTTTAGAAAAAAAATAGTAAACATCTAGATCTACAACCCTTTAAGTTCATAAGGAAAGTAGTTTTTTTAAATAAACAGTATTTTGATCTATATGAAAGACTAACTTTTTTTAAAATCATCTTTTTTATTTTAAAAGATCTCACTTTTATATTCCCTGCATATAACCTTGAACATGTGAATTTCAATCTTATTTTTTGTGTTAAAAGTGGGCATTCATCAGATTTTATGATACTAGTATTAGACTCCTATTTAAAAAAATGAATTGAAAAGTTCAAGATTGTGTTAGTTTTATATTAGTAAATGAATTATACAAATTTTAAGAACATTTTTGGGTAGAACAATTTCTTAATTTTAATATTTTTGTGGTTATAGCATGTATATATATATGTTTGTATAAAACTTTTATATGTAGAAGATAGAATATGAAAAGTGTTATATATATGAAAATAAAATGATAAAGAGAAATGGGGCATTAAAATATGTTACTTTGTATTTATCAGTATGGTCAAAATTTTATGCGTTTTGCTTCATCTTTCTGGCTGTAAAGGTATCAAAGTTTATATTTTTCAACCAATATATTACTTAAAGTTTGTTTTAAGCTTCACCTTCATGGTATTAAATGTGAAAGTCATCTAGCAATTTAAATTTTCACATATACATATTCAATTTGTTGAAAGAAAAAACAAACATGAAAGCTTGGGAAATGGAAATATGTCTTCAACAAAATATATCTTATAGCAATTCACAGATTGCCAAAAATAACTATATGATTGGAGAAGAATTAAACTTCTTATGGGGCAGAGTGAGATCATGTATAGCAGGGGTGTCAAACTTGCGGCCCACCACGAAAATTTTTGCTGCCTGGTCAGTATATCGGTACTCAATAATATATAATAAAATATCAAAATTTCTACGGAAACAGGAAAGATAGCAGCAGAGAAGAGATGTCAAGTGTTAGGACATCAAAATTAAATTTTTCTTGTTCTTTTATTTATGTTTATTACAATGTATTATTCGAAATAAACTTATGTTTTTACAAATATTGATTTTTTTGCAACCCACCTAAAGTTAAATCTTGTTTGTTTGGCCCAAGTTAGCCTTTGAGTTTGACACCCTTGATGTATGGGATTTGAAGAAGTGGGTTATCAAGATTCTGAAAATAATTCCTATATTTTCTAAAATGTCAAATGCAGAATTGAAGATATAAATTGACGTTAATGAACATCTAACATGTGAAACATTCACTATTTTATTCAGTTCAACTTGATACAGGTAAGTAACAAGGCCCTTCTTTACTTTATGATGGTTAAGTGTAAGAAAGTTACAGTGAAACACAACTACTTTCAGTCTAGTTTAGACAAAACTACACTTAATACTGAGGTCAGTTTGCCAGGTAGAATGAGTTTCAAGATTTTTCAAGCATTTAATAGGTATTTCCTGGATTATAGAATAATATTGGGGGGGGGGGGGGGGGTTGGGGGATGTGTGTTTATAGTATTGCAGGTATGACTAGAAAAGCAGGGATAGTTACAAAAAAAAATGGTAATTCCCAAAAATTTTGTCCTACATTCTGCATTTTATGTTGTAAACAATCTGCATTGAAAAATGTCGCTGGCCCTTACAAAGTATCAATGAAATCAAAATTATAAACAAAATTTGACAAAGCATTTTTTTTTTTTTTTTGTATCTATTAAAAGAAAAAAAGTTTGCAGTATATGCATACCTTGATCTTCATGTCAAGGTAAAATGGCTATATAGACTCAAAATACTAACCTGACTGTTTGCCTTGTCCAAAGAATTATTTTTCTAGATATAATTATTTAGAATATAATTTAGAAGAGCAGCAGAAAAATAATTTAGAATTTCAAAATTTTTATCTGAGGATGAGAGAAAGGCTGAATTTTGAAGACCTGGAAGATATTTTCTTGCTGTTGAGTGAATTAAACATATATACTTTTAAGGACAATAAAGAAATTTGGACAACCAGTTAAATTGAATGTGGCCTTTAAGCAAGAATACTACTTTGACAAGCATAGTGGGCTTGAGACCATAAAATGTTTAACTATGGCTCTGTTTTGTTGTAACATCACTGAAGCAAAAACTATTAACTTTTCTCAAATATACATGAACAATTATGCTAAAAATGTTTAATAATTTTCAATTATTGTGTAAAAGTAAAACTTTAATTATTGTTACAGTTTAAAGACATTGAAAAAGGTTTCATAATTATACAACCATTTATATTTTTTTGTATTGAATAGAGGTGTATTTCATTGTAATAAAATATTTCTGATGACTATTTAATAATTGCATTAATTCTATGTTCATAAAAGTTGTTTATGAAAATTGCATCTGAATTTAGTTGGTTCAAGAAGTCTGGAAGTCAGCAATTTCTGTGTAAGAATAAATATTTATCTTTAGAAAAGGAGGAACTTAATCTGATAATTTTCTATTAAAAATCACATCTTGTCTAAATTAAATCAAATTTTGTCTAAAATTAAACTTATTTCCTTTTTCTTTCTCTATTTGATCGTACATTTTATAGAATGTTATAATTTACTTTATTCTTGTTGAAATATAGGTAAAGGGCGATATGGTGAAGTTTGGCGTGGTGTGTGGCATGGAGAAAACATAGCTGTGAAAATCTTTTTCTCGAGAGATGAGGCTTCTTGGGCTAGAGAGACTGAAATCTACAGTACTATGATGCTGCATCATGAAAATATATTAGGATATATGGGATCTGATGTTACATCTATAAATTCTTGTACCCAGTTGTGGCTTATAACTCATTACCATGAGCGAGGTTCATTATATGATCATCTAAATACGCACATTCTTACTCATCAGCAAATGATGATCCTCGTTTTATCTGCAGCAGCAGGAATTGTTCATCTTCATACTGAGATGTTTGGAACTGAAGGGAAACCAGCTATTGCTCACAGGGATTTAAAAGTAAACAAAAGCTCTTATATAAATAACTTAATGTATAAAATTTTAATGTTTATAAAATATTCTTTTTTTAGATTTATTGGGAATTATGAGTAGCTAGAGTAGTTCAATTTATTGTCTAAATCAAAGTTCACCTAAATATAGAATTATATTTTTATTTGCAATTTTTAATTTACAGACCAAAAACATCCTGGTGAAACTGAATGGAACTTGTGTGATAGCAGATTTTGGCCTTGCAGTTACACACACTCGTACAACTGGAACCACCAATGTAGCTGAAAACTACAGAGTTGGTACCAAAAGGTACATGGCTCCTGAAGTTTTAGAAGAAAAAATTAATACCAGTGTGTTCGAATCCTATAGAAGAGTAGATATGTATGCATTTGGATTGGTCCTCTGGGAAGTTTGCTTGCGATGTGCAACTGGTGGTGAGTTAGTTTCTTTTATTGTTTAATAAATATTTTTAGCTATTATAAAAATATAATGTAATTTAATTTTTTAAAAGTAAGATTTTGTGTATACCTGCTAAATCTAATTTTTAGTTGAAGAAAATGAAATTAACTATATTTAGATATCTCTATTTGAGCTTGAAAAAAAATTGCTTTACAGTTCCATACCTAAAAATCCCTTATTATTTGAATTTTCATTTGAAAATCCATGCTTTGAATTTTCCATTGCTTATGTTTCTTGTTTTCATTAAATTTTTCAAATACATGGAATATTTTTTCTTTAGGTGTAGCCGAAGACTATCGTCCACCTTTCCACGACTGTGTGCCTAGCGACCCTAGTTTTGAGGACATGAGGAAGGTTGTTTGCGTTGACCAACAAAGACCTGCAATACCTAATCGATGGTCATCAGATGTGGTAAAAAATAATTTTTATTTTAATTTCCTTTGCCCTTAAGCTAAGATAAATACTTTGAATGTGGAAATATCATACACAGGAATTGTTTTGAATAGTAGAAACTTGTATTTTTCTTTGATAATATATTTTTCTTAATTATTAATCACAAATAATTTTTAAAAAATCAATATCAAATAAATTAAAATATTCAGGAGACGGATTATTTTCTCAAAATTTTGAAAGCTTAAGAATCAAATTACATGTATGATACTCGTATAACTCTTTTTGTACAACATTTTGATTTAAAAAAGATTCTGTATAACATAATATCTGCAAATGCTTCAAACATTTGCTGTTAAAATTGGTGAGAAATTTTTTTTTAGAAAGTGCACATGTTTATTAATTTGTTATAACAGAATACTTCTATAAATGAATAAAGTATTACTTTGTTTTCATTTAGTTTGGGTGATTTTAAAATTTTTTCATTTTATAGTAGATTAGTATTTAATAGACTAATTTAATTTGTCTTATTATAATTTGAAAACTTTAATGAATGTGCTGTAAGTAAAGTCACACACACACATTAATTTGTTATAATTAATCATAGATTTGCACAATATGTTGAAAAAGAGGAAACAAATAGTTAAAAAAGTTTATATTTCTTATGTATAAAATCCAAATTAAATTGAATCTTATATTCAATTTTTAAAGAAAAGTGAACGAATAAAGAAACTATAGTAGAAAGCTGCCATTAGAAGTAAAACACATAGCATATTAAAATGGAACAAGCTATAGTAATTTGATTAGAGAATGTATTGCCAAGAAAGTTTCCTGTGAGTGAGAATCTTATTGAACAAAAAGCACCTAAAAATTTAGCTTTAACCTGCTCAGATCAAGATCGTATTTACGAAATTTAACTTTGGATTTCGATATCATGTTATATAAATTAATCTAATTTGTAATAATTTTACAATTCTTGTTGTGTTTCTATATAGCATGATGGGAAGTAATTACATTGTGCTAGAAGGTTAACTTTATTTTGAATGTGTTAACTATTATTGAATAAATTAGATTATACATATTTCAATGAACCATCAAAAAACGTTTTTAAGCAATAAAAATCTCGCTCTTTAATAAACAGTTGCAGTAAAATGGATTATCTTTATCTTTATTATAGCTTTCTTTATTTTTATTATAGCTTTCAGAATCAATTTTTTTTTATATTGAAGGATTAAGAATTATAATTAATTTTAATCCTTAGTAAACAAATTATAATTTTTTGAAATTTTGAACATAGTTTTTGAAATATACAGAAATAAAATGTAAAACATTTTCAATATTGGCAAAATTGTTTAAATTTTTGTAAAATTTTTGTTATTTATCAATTATTACAATAAAAATTCAGTGTGAGATTATTCTTGCAAAAATTGTAATGAAATGTTTTTAAAAAAGGATGAAATATTTTTCTTCTGAAAAATTGGTTTTTATTAAAGCTGAAAAGTACTTTCTTTTTTTAGATGTAATATGAATTTCTTAAAATTATTATTATCATTTTGTAAATTACTAACATTAAAATTGTAAATGATCAGATTGAATTATTCTTGTGTATATTATATATATATATTTATAGAAAGAAGAAATTATATACTTTTATGTTTACATTTATTGATGACTACTTTCACACATTTGTGTATGCTATTTTTATATTTAAGTAGGTCAAATATAGAAAATTTAAATTCAGATACATCAACTTCCTGAATTTTTTGAGGTACTAAATATTTAATTTTATTAAATGAAGTTTGTTACTAGATGTTTGAATTAAATTTGTTGCAAATATTGAGAAAATAGTGAACTGTTCAAGAATCAAGGTAACATTACTTTTAATTTTCTTTACTACAGACTTTATCTGCTATGAGTAAACTAATGAAAGAATGTTGGCACCACAACCCTTCAGCTCGCCTTACATCCTTAAGGGTGAAGAAATCTCTAACCAAAATAGCTGCAGCAGACCCTAAAATACATTTGAATTATTAATATCTGTGATTATACCCATGTAAGTATTTCTATTATTAAAAACTACAGTGAAAATTGTTTAACACAAAACCAAGGACTGAAATATTTTTTTATGTTAGGATATTGTAAAAACAAACACAAATAATTATATGTATTCAACAAAATTAAGTTTATCCGAGTACATTTTATTTACATAGATATGTATATATGCATGCATTTAATAAAAATCAGTGAAACAAAAATGTTTACAAGAACTTCATGAAATTTAATAAAAAATGTATTGATACCAAAATCCTTACAGATTTCCATTTTCTTCTGTTTTTGATCAACACCTTAAGAAGCACCATCTTCATTTTAAGTGAAATAGAAGTTTATTTTCGCTATGAACTCTTTGTCATTATGACTGTAAAAAAATTCTTCTATAATAGAAAAAAATATAATAGGAAACTCACTAATTTTTACTCACACTTAGATGTACTCATCATCAAAAATTCCAAAGCCAACTGATGAGGGATGAGATGTTTTTCTGTGGCATTTCTAAGGGTGGAAGGTAAAAGTAGCTTAGATGAACAAAATTAGCTTGCCATGAGTTATTCTGAAGGTATTTTAAAGCCAAGTTAGACTCAACCACCTCCCTTTCGTTTCACACCCCTCTTAAATCTCGCCTACACTGCTAGTGTTTTTGGAATTTTGTTCATATCTAGAAGGGAAATCTTTTTGTATTAAGTGATTTTTGTTTTGTGTTAAAAGAGAACAAAAAAGCGTCAAAATCCATAGTAATTTGTCAGGACCATTGTATTATTTCGGGTTAACCAGTATTTCATCTTAAGCATTTTTCTGTTAAACTTATTTCACTGTATAATTGTGTGATTCTTGTATTTTTCTTATTGTTGCATGACATTCTGATTTTTTAAAAAAATAGTACAAGTTGGAGTTTTTGTTCACATAGGAATTTTCAGAACTAAGCACACAATCCAAGAAATAAATATTAAAAAAGAAAAAATGACAACTGCTGCCCAACCTAACATAAAGATGGTGTATCCAAAAAAATTTAATATTTTTTTATATGATGAATAATCTTTTAATGTTTTAAATTTTAAGTGAATTTTTGAAAGAATGGTTTTTGCTCTGTACTTTTTACAAAGGAACTTTTTAAGTAATTTTACTACAAAAAATATAAATACAGAAGGTTGTTCACACTTCATGAAAATGATTTTGATAGTTAATTCTTATCAATAAATACTGTATTTTTTGTGGAAACTTGCTTCTGTCTGATAGCCATGATTCTTGACAATAGCTCTAGCTTAAATTTTTTTTTATGAAAATAAACTTTTTCTTAGTACTGCCATGCAAGTTTCACTCCATTCCTTTTGAAATGTGTTCCTTCAGTGTTCTTGGATGCCATTTTCCTAAGAATTGTTTTGAAAAACCGAAAGCACAAAAGTCCATTGCAGAAGCGTAGGGCGATTTTAGATGTATTTCATCAAATGGGATACACTTTTTTCCTGTTTCTAATTCTTTCTAAATAAGGGGCAGTTGGCTTATATGTGTGACTAAAGGCTTTGTCCATGTAAAGCTCAACTTTATCAATGTCCTTTCCACATAAAGTTGGAATTTTTTCTTCAATGGTTCTAAAATATTTTGCTGATAGTACAGTGAATTAATTTTGGCTTTACTTGAGACTTTTTTTATTTTTAATTTGCCATTGTTAGAAAACCCTGCAACTATCATGAATCCCTTTAGGAACTTTACTGTACACTGTCAAAACCATTTCGTACGGTCATTTCCATCAGTTGAGCAATAGAAAATTGATTTTCTTTTACTATAGTCACGTAAATATACCCATACCTCATTACCACAAACTTCCACTTTTCAGCAGCTATATGTTCTTTACATATTTTTTTACAATTTGCTTTTCTTTCAGCAATATTTTTTAAAAAGGAGACAAAATTTAGGTTTAAACATCTGTTTTAACTTTAAATCCTTTGAGTGATTTTAATTACAGTTTCGGAAGACATTCGTAGTTTCGATACAATGAATCTTTCAGTTGGTGAATTTTTGTTTAGGGTCAGAGACTTCACTTTCTTGATAGTTGCTTGCATTTGAACAGTCTTCAGATGGAGTTTCATGGACATGTTTTCATTTTTACTTTCTGCTAGACACTTTTTCCCTTTCAAATTTAAAATATTATAAATATCTTTGATTCAAATGAGATTTTTACTCCACTTTTTAATTTGTTGGTACGAATATTTCTTCTTGGAAAGCGTAATTACGTAACTTCTGGGCCATAAATCGTTTTTAGGAGCCATTTTTAAAATAAATTTTTATTTTACTTTCCAATAAAAAAAAAAACCTTAGCAGACCATTATTTTGAAGTTGCCAAAGTTTTATCTCAAAATGCAAAAAAATGATTTATAAAACAGTTTCCATGAAGTTTGAACTTTATATAATCTTATGAGTTATAAATATGAAGAATCTACCCATGATTTCAGTGTACCAAATGTTGTGTATCTGGACTTCTCTGTCTTTGTGCTATATCATCCATATACTTACAAGATATTATGGCCAATGTTCATGTTTGTGACAAATCGAAAAATTAGTCACCAACCAATGGTTTTTATAACTGATAAAAATATAATTTTACCTTTGTTTCAGGTGGTTTTTTACTTATTAATCTTGCAATTCATTTTTCAGCTTAAAGCTATTTCATATTAATAGATTAATGATTATTATTTTACTGAACTGCATTGTGTTACATACTATGGTGATTTGCAGTTGTCCATGGTGATTACTATATCTGTATTGTCTATACTTATCTATATTGTCATTTAATCTATTCTAATCTATCTTAGCTATATTAATAAAATGAAGAATTTATGTAGGAGCAGCATAGTTTACAGATAGAAAGGATCAGAAGTTTGAAATTCGGTACACTGAAACTATAGGTGATGATAGTTTACTTCTTGATGTCAGTTTTTCAAAATTTGTCTTGGATTTTTTGAAATTTCAATGCTGATGTAATTTTCTGCATAATTCTTAAATGAAACGTATAATTATGATTCTTGTACTATGAGAGATTCAAGATTTTTAATAAAGACTGATTTCATTTGCAACGTGTGAACTAATTGGCTATTATTTTGGCAAATTTTTAAAAAGGTTATTAAAGTGCATCAATTTGTTTTATTTTAAAATATTTCTATCTAGAAACCCATTAATCCTACCCCTCAGGGGGCTCATCTTCTTTAGATGAGCACAGGTGTGACAATCCCAAGGTGCCCTAGTGATCTTTTCTTTTCTGAAGTGTTTTACTGTTTTTGGTAAACACGGGTTTCATGACCCCTGGGTACCTTGGGGATCCTTATTCAGTTTTCCCTTTTCTTCTTTTGACGTCTAGACTACAGACAGTTATTTTGAAATGTACATGTACACAATTATTGATTAATTTGTTTTTATTGAATTATTTCTCCATTGTTAATAACATTTTGGTTTTTATTTTGTATTGTGTTAAACAGTTTCATTTTTCATTAATTTTTTTCTATTATTTCAATTGCTTATTTTTTTTTACTAACACTGTTGGTTTGCCAACCTGCATGTTTGCCATCTGCGGCATCCCGTAAGGAGGAAAATGGTGTTCTGGTGATACCTTTGCATTCCCTTTGGCCCACGCTTCGCTGTAGACAGGAGGCAGGAGTGAGCCCGCTCCTGTTATTCGGCTAGTGATAAGTCTCTTCGGTGTCCCCAAAGAGGCATTGCTGTAGGGTTAGTGCTGCAGATAAGGGGTGACAGGTTTACCCATTGGATCCTCTCACTGATGTTGTAGTACTATATTCTGGGTGTACACCAGGTAAGCACTGTGCCTGGTTTTTGCCAGATGACTGACACATTGCCTCCCTTGTTGGATTCCGTGGTGGTTGGAGGCACAGCAGGATGATGTTTTCTTTGCGCTTATCTATCCAAATATAAAGGCCTGGGTAAAGACCTTGTTTTACCCACTTTCACCTTAGATCAGGTTGTAGCTCATTTGAGATTCTTACTTATTTCTCTACCAAACAATGAAATGTCAAAACAATCGCCACTTGCAATATACAAAGCCTTAATAGGAATAGGTTGTGAACCAAAATCCATAAAACAATTGCGTTCCAGGGGTCTTCTTGTTGAAACAAACTTTGCTGTGTCAAATTAAATCTTTTCTAAATAGTCCTATTATGATAAATTCACACAAAACCCTCAATTCCTGCCATGGTGATATTTTTGAACCTGACCTGTTGACCATCCCTGAAGTAGAATTCCTCGAGGGGTTCTCCAATCAGGGTGTTATTCAGGTCAGAAGAATCACAAAGATTCAATAATTATTCCAACAAAACATTTAATTTTAACTTTCCATAGCCCGAAACTACCGATTACAATAAAAGCTGTATCTTTAAACTGCAAAATACATTCGTACATTTCAAATCCTCTGTGCTGTTTCAAATATCAGAGGTTCGGACATTCACAAACTTCCTGCAACGGTCAACTGACATGCTCTAAGTATGTATCTGTTGGGCATTCTTTTACTGATTGCAACCTGGAACTGAAATGTATCAACTGTTCACAGCCTCCTTTATCTGATTCAGAATTATGTCTGAAGTGGAAAACTGAAAAACAAATACAAGGAATTAAAAATTATAGAAATATATCTTACTTGGAACCCTGAAAATTAATAGTCCCACAGTTATCTTAAACTTGCACTCAGGCTGTCAAATCCTTCACTAGAAACAATTCTACACAAACAGATGAAAATATAACAAAAATAAAACATCCACCTTTAAATTTACTTCAACCACTTTCATCCCTCCCCAAACCAAATATATCACTATCTATTCCCGCTGTTTCCACGTCATCTTCAACTCAAGAGCACCTCTTGCCGTCTACCCTTTCAATAGCAGTTATGGTGTCAGAGCCTCAGCCACCTTTTCCTATGTCTAATACCATACTTTCTACCACCAATAATATGTTTACCCCTATTGAATCATCTTCAATCGCATCTGCTTCCTGATCCAATTCCGGTATTCAACCCCCCTTCTGCATCTACTACAATACAGGATTTGAAACAAAATTCTAAAACTCATGCAAGGAAAAATAAATGAAGCAAAAATAGAAATAAAAATGGCACCGCACAAACCGCAGAAAAGTTTACCCATACAGGATACCTTAGACAAGGATGTGATTGAATATAATGAGGATGAATTCGTTTTTTACCAAATATTCATTGAAAAATATTGAATATTCTACACATGATAACACCCACATGAGTTCAAAACAGCAGGAAGTAATTGTTTTTCTTACTTTCATAGCTTTTAAATCAATATAACTTAACTTAAATATTAAAATTGCTTAAATCAATAGTTTTAATTATAAATTGTTTTTATTTTTTATTGATCTGTTTTGACCTTATTTGATTTGGTGGGGTGGTTTGCTTTAATCTTATGAATTGTATTTTTATATTTAATTTAATGTTTTACTTCTGCCACAAAAACTGTGTTCTTGTTAGCATTTTTACATATTTTTTTACTAAGTTTTAGTATTTTAACGACTGTTTGGCTGAATTCGGCTCTTGCGCCATAAACTCTCACTCACTCAACAATTAATCCAAACAATTTGGATTTTATGTGATAGGTGTAATGAATATTTCACCTTTTAGAAAAAAATGGAATGGAAGGGGTAACATAAATTGATAGATTTTGCTTAAATATTTAACTGCACAATCAGTAAATGAGTTTTCACATTTTTCTTGATCAGCAGAGTAGGAAATAGGGTTTTGTAGTGTATATTTTGTCATATGAGAACATGGAGTATCTTAGGAACTTTTTATATTTGTTCTTTGTAGCTGAATTGCGATTATTTCTAGAATGAATACTCATAAGAAAAGTATTCTTTCAAAGTTTACTGAAAAACTTTAATTAAAAAATGAACCATCCTATGAAATTTTTTAAACTTTTCCTTGCATTAGGTTTGATGTAAGCACTCATTAAAGAACTCAATGCATTCTAACTGAGAAGATAAATGAGTTTAATTTTAAAAATTCATGCGTGTGAAGAATAGGTACTCCTGCTAGTACTGATATAAATTATGAAAAAAAAAATAAAAAAAAAAAAAAAAAAAAAAAAAACTTCAAAGTGATAGTTTTAAATTTTTCCCATTATTTTTACCAATATCGTATTAAGTGTTCCCTCCTCCTTTTTTCCAGAAATATTTGGATATTTCTTTTTGACCAGTTAGATATTTTGTTATAAATGTTAAATGATTGTTTAAAGGTACACACTAGATGCTATTTCTATGGCAAAAATAACTCATTAATGTAAATCTTGCAGGTGTTCTATTAGAAGTGGAAATTTCTGTACTATAGGAAAGAGTTTGAATTTTTCAATTATCTTGGACATGTAAATTACCTTTGTTCTATAAATTGTTTTCCTTCGAATTACTTATGCTTATTTGGTTATTTAATTCAAAGAACTGAATACAAGAAATCAAATGTATTCTCCTTTTACATCTGAGAAAAATAATTAAGAGCGAAAAGTATACATCTTAGAAATTCTTTTCTTTTTTTTGTAACATAAAACAATTTAGTTGCTTGAATTTTGATAATCTCCTGAAGAAAAATCTTCTAAATTTGAAGTTGTCTTCCCCATTCCAAATAAAAAATTGAACTTAGATTTAGGATGTCACTTTTGACTAAATATCAATGAAATATTCAAAGTTTGTCTCAAATATATTGAATTCTTTTTTAAACCTAGTAATTTGAAGAAGTAAAAAAACAGCAGATGAATTGCTATGCAAATGATGCATTCTAAAAAAAGAATAACTGCATTATTTTTTCTCTCGCAAAAGCTGCCACCCTATTGTAGCTAATCCAGGTTTTATTAAATTTGCCTATATTGTATATTTGCTGCCAATAATTGTTTTTGAAATATCATTCCTGCATTCTATGTGTATATATTTTTATAAAAGCATTGAGTGACCTTTTTTCCTCGTGTCAAAATATTCACTTTTGTTCTATCTTATATTAACTCTTGTTTTACTTATTTATTATTGCTTTTTGATGTAATAAATGATATCAAATTGTACTAGATTTTCATATTTAATTAGTATTTTTTTAAAATATATATTTACACTTTGTTGTAACATTTTACATACTCTAATCTTATTGCTTTTATATTTCAGCAGTGATTACTCCAGTTGAAACAATTCCTTAAACTTGCTGGAATTATTAGCAACTGTATTTATTCTATGCCAAACTGGAAGAGTTTGAATAGTAATAGTTTCCTCAGGGAAATCTAAAAGTGGCTGACTGTGATTTTAACATTTCATCCCCTGCCATGATTTTTGCGACAATGTGTTTAAAAAAAATCACTTAATGAATTCAGATCTGTGAACTTCTTGAAGGGGTTCTCATTGTAGTTATATGTTAAGAAAACATCTGATTCCCATATTTTTATTCCGTTTTTTTTTAAGTCTAGTATATTTGTATTTATAAATGACGTACTGCTTATTCATTCATATATTATTTAGTTGAATTTTAATTTGCCAAATATGTAAATTAAATAACTATCTGCTTTATTTTAACCTTGAGTGAGATTGTATCTCAGCTTATGTTTGAGCTTATGTATTATCAGCTATTTGAGTATATTTGTATTTGCAGCTGTATATATTTTGTACAATTTGTATGTTAAACCATGAGGGAATGTGGATCTTTATGTAATTTTCTCTTATGGTTGTAATCATTATAAATTTATTTGTTAGCTTATCTTATGAATCTATTGAATTTCTTTATTTTCATTGATGTTTTTATCTTAAAATCTTGTTTAAACAACTATAATCATTTTTCAAACCTATTTCCATGTCTAAATTTTAGTCTGTTGAATACAAAACGGCAAACTACAGCATTTTTCCTATTTTACACTTAATTTGGTTTCTGCCGTAGTTTGACTGTGATATAAAAATTCTAATGGAACTGATTTTTTTAAAAAATTGCTACTGTTCATTGTGAAGTTATTTTGTATATATATATATATCTGTATATTTTAAATTTTTGTAATTTGCTTTTGTATGGTCTTTGTTAAAGATTGTATTTCTCCCACGAATTATCGAAATGATCTATGCGATTTGTAACAAAGTAAAAAGTTTTGTCTTCAAAAACTTTTAAACACTTTTATTACTAAATATCACGGACAATCAAAAAAAATAAAAAAATTCGTTTAAAGAAATCCTGACGAGTATTGTTAAGAATTTTGAAATTAGTGATGGATATGCATGTTTCATTTAAAATCTTTTAAAACACTTCTGGGTATATTTATTTTTTTTACGAGACTAAGCACCTAAATGTGTAATTATTTGAACAAATTCAGAGTTATTGTGTACTTTATTTGTGATATTTTGCATAGTTTTCTTTTTATTTTATTATCAATTTAAAGTGCCATATTTTCTCAAACTATATAGGGAGAATGAGAGTGGTGCATAAAAAAAATGTGACCTTTTAAAATGTGTAGATATTCTTATTGTAGATGCTGTATTTATATGAATATCAAATAAATCATTTTAAGCCAGGAAGAAGTATTTTAAAGTTTCTTTATCAAATTAAGGTTTTTTGAAATGAATACACATTACTTTAGTATACAATTTTTAAGTCCTTTCCATAGCAATTTAAAACTAAGATTCTATAGGAAAATTAAGGTGGCATCAAGAATGAAACTGGAAGTCTGATAATATTTAATTTATTGATAAGGCCTTGTCTCACATAAGCTGCAGAAATATTGGCAATGACCAAAAGAGCCAAGAAGACTTGCTATAGTTGAAAGAAGAGTCCTTAGAAGTATTTAAGGAGGTTTGAAATGTGATAATTTTTGGAGAACCAATTTAGAAATGTATAAGCTTCTTTAAGAACCAGATATTGTTAAATTCATTGCAATACAGAGGTTAAAAATGAGCAGGATACCTGATAAGATTGGACAACAATTGGGTTGTAAAAAAGATCTGTGGCCAAACCATATGGTACTTTGAAAAAGAGGAAGACTCGGATGGATGGATTGCCTAGAAGAAGATCTTAAAACTATTAAGCCGCATTCACACCAAGGCATACAAACGTCGAGTGTTAAGTGTCTAGCCAATCAGAGTCTTCCTCTCGCCCGAGAAGAAGTCTCTGATTGACTAGACGCTTAACACTCGACGTTTGTACGCCTTGGTGTGAATGAGCCTTTAATGTCAGAAACAGGACAATCTGGAATGGAAATCTTAGGAAGGCCAAGGCCCAACCTGGAATGCCACGTCATTGAGAAAGGAAGGATTTTATTTATTGAATTTTATCTTCATGTCAATCAACATTCTTTTTAAAGTTATACATAATTTTTTATATTTACATAAATTGTCTGTAATTGATATCATTCTGTTTTGACATAAGTGCACAATATAATTTTTATGAAATATAAAACAAAAAACTAGAACTTGCCAGTTCATGATTTATTTTATTGCAGAAGTTCATATACTTCTGAAATAAAATGTTGTATTAGCTAATTCTTTTCCACCTATAATAATTTTAAGCAGCTGCATTATCTGTTAAATATTCTTCTTAATTAGCAGATTTCATGAAAAAAATAATGAACTTGTTACATTTTTCCTGCTTCTGTTTGATTCAGATTCTGCTTTTATACCCCGAAGTTATGCAATAAGTGAGACCAAATATCATAGAAATTACATTAAACAAGTACCGTAAAATCAAGCGTATAACGCACACCTATACTTTCAAGCTGCAATTTTCAGGTATATTTGCCGTGTACTGTGCAACCCCCTCTTTTACGAAGGAACCTGAAATGTACATGTGCATTGCTCTTATGTTTTGAAGTAATTTATTCACAGTATTATCTCAGGCTTTTGAAAAAATAGTATACTTCTAGAACTGTTGCCCCTTAAGTTAACTGGAGGGATGTCATTTATTTTAAATAAACAGTATACCAATCTATGTAGAAACTTAATTTTTTTCCCCCTCAATTATTTTTGGAGCTCTCATTTTTATACCTGGCGTATAACCCGTAATTTCTATCTTATTCCCGCCGTGCCGAGGGGCCGATGCACGTTAAATATGTCAAGGCTTAAACGTCCTCTCGTTGGTGAGGTGTGGCAGTTAGAAGAGGGGGGGGGTCGTCCTCGTCACTTGAGCATGGTTCAAATTACGAGATCCGTTACCAAAAGCCCTACATGGACCCTACCAATTTTCTGCATCATGAAAATCCGACTTGGGCTTACAAGACTAGCGCCTAACCAATTACGCCACCCAGCCGATATATAAAAACGATGAAGTCTATTCATTAATATTTCATATCACTGTAAGTTATCCTTTTACTATACATTTTTAGAAATTTTTACATTGTATTGATCTCCGTAAGTTCAAATGGCTGCGAGGACCGTCGGCGCGCGACTCGAGTCCTAGTATTATTAAAGGCCCGCCCTGTAGAGGCACTGACTGAAGCTTATTGAATCTGCGGATGCTTTAATGAGTAAAAGTGTGTTTATTAACGTCACACCGCAAAGCAGCACGAAGGCTATTGGCGACGGACCTCGTAATTTTGGAATACCTGAATTTGCCGGTACCCTCATCTCCGAACTACCGTACCACACACCGACGGGGGTGGGGGACTTTAAGCTTCGACAGTTTTCAACATGTATTATCCCCTTTTTACGGCGGGGTAGCTCTAGGGTTCGAACTCATGACCATAACCACTTGGCTACCGCAGCCACCTGTCGATGCTCAAGTCCTCACTTCTTTCTACTACATCATGAGAATGTGTCATCTAGATATCGTCCTCATCAATTGACCTACAAAATTACAATGTGCATAGTCAGTAACCCTTATGTAGCTGAGTTGTGCGAAGTTAAACAATCAATCGAAAAGTTCAATGCGCTACGTGCTCAATTCATCTGACGTCACATTCACGTAATTATACACAAAAAAATAAGCGTGATTGATGGCCAGTAACTACTCATACTGAAAACAGCAAAGTTTACATTTGTTTGTTGTCGGTTTGTCACGTGATCATGAATCGAGCTCATTGAGAATAGACGTCAAACCATGCACAGAACTGGGGCATATTTTCTCCTTTCTGTTTACATATCTGTCACGTGACGATGATTTGAGACCAATCAAATCTTTAAAAAAAAGTAAACAGGTGTTTTAATATGTACCGTCACCGCTTTTATATGATCTTATTCTAATCCAGTCTGGATTCCACCAAATCCCTCGAATAACAGGGGCTGTTGCAGGTTTGATTATTGAGTCTAATAGTGATTGCTGTGTGGTGTAGGAAGTATCGTATTAACTCTAATATACTCGTCATTAGATGTGGTAGCTCAAAAATTTTGAGACCCGATACAAATTATTGCGTTTCAAAGTGCGACATCCATTCCAATTTTTTTTTATTTAATAGAAGAATTAGTTTAATATTGAAGATTTTTACTACTAGCGGCGAATCTTGCAATTTCGAATAACGGTTAGGATAATAAGCACGACACGTGACGCTTCCGAATAAAAGCTTATTTTCTGACATAGCACACATTTAACACAACTGATTGTTTAATATCGCACTTCTAATTAATATGCGGGCTATAGAAACAGATTTCATAATTTTGAACTTTTATCAAAAGTGACACACACGAGGATACCCTCATTAAATTTTCACATTACGCTGCGGGAACTATGAGCCCTTTACATGTGAATTCGAGTGCTGCTTCCATTGAAGACTCAACTCGACAATGTCGGGCAAGGATTCGTAACTAGTGTACTAAACAGTGGGGTTTAAAACTGTTGAACACATCAATTTCTTTCCTACGAGTTTAAAATAGAGCCTTGGACGTTTTAAGGAATGGGACGAATGAACCCAGGCCTCGGCTTCAGGGGGTTATTCGTCTCGTTCCGTTTTGGATAAGACCATGATCCGTAGTTTCAAAACCGTTAAAAATTTGGCAATTTCGAACTCTGTACCAACTAACAACAGACAAGGCTGCATTATGTTATGTCCATTTTCAGTGTCTAGGCCCCGGTCTATTACCATACACCATCATTTAGTCCAGGGGTGGCCAGCCCATATAAAAAAAAAAATATATTTTTAGATCCATTATAAACATTTGTTGGAGTGAAAATTTAAAACAGACTAATATATTGTTATTGTTTGTTTTTCATATATACAAACATAGATAATGTAATAATGCAATGATCAAATAATGTTTAATTAGTGAGATGTTTCTCAGCTCTTTTACTTAGTTTTTGCAAGTCGATCTCAATGTATTTGCGTATCGTAATGGATGTTGCAGACTTTCGTGCGTTAAGTTTGAGCACGATTTATTTTTGATAAATTTCAATTTAGAAAAAAAGATTCGCAGTAACAGAAGCAACGTGATAAAATAATAACAGTTATAGGATTTGTTTTTTACAAAACAAAAAAAAAAGAATCTTTAAACAAAAGTATTGTACAAAATAGTCGAATTTTGTAAAGAATCTCGCGGGCCACAAAAAATTCAAGGTGGGCAACATTCGGCCCCCGGGTTGGACGCCCCTGATTTAGGCACAAACAGATTGCCACCTTTCGACTAAGTGTGCGAAGTTGTGGGTCACGCATATTTTTTTGGCGGGATTACGTTACAAGTATTTGAAAATGTATGCTATCTACTTAAAAATGTCGCAGTTGCGGCCCTACATTTGTATAGCGTCAAAAAGTCTTGACCAGGGCCGGCTCTAGCAGTTTTGCCGCCCCGGGCAAGAATAGAAAACGCCGCGCTTCTCTCCAAAACCAAAAGTTATAATTAAAAAAAGATTAATTGTTCACATACATACACACCTATAAAACTTGAATAATTCTTGCGAGCAATTAGGCAGTAAAACAATTTTGTATATTATTTTAAATCTTAAAAATTGCTAACTCATTTAAAATTAAGGACATAATTACTTATTACAAACTAGTGAAATGTAAGAAAAAGAATCCACTATTTCAGCATGCCAATTTCTTCGAAAAAGTCTATTGATGGTGAGGATTCCAAGCGTTTATTTTAACTTATAATAGCTACACTCGAGACCAAAATGAAACATCGCATGTGGATTTTTATCTACCAAGAACTTTAATCACCCCTGTCCCCTTTCGGATAGTTGACACCGGGCATCGTATGGGTGAAGGGAATGCCCGTTGTGACCCCACTACGGGATGGAGTGAAAGTTACTAGTGAAAAATGTGTAAGCATATCAAATTTCATGATTGAACATATACTCCCGTCTCGAACACTTTTAAGTTTCAACAGAAAAGAAAACTGGCATTAAACATACATAGTAAAAAATAAGGAAATAAGATACGTGTTAAATGAAATACCAAATTCGCATCCAATAATATGTTAAAAAATGTATATTTTTTTTCGTTACAAAAAAATTTAAACATTTTTCAAATTCTATCCAAATGCCGCCTTTAAAATTTGCCGCCCCGGACAGGGTCCGGCCCTAGAGCCGCCCCTGTCTTGACGTCTGCTTACGCAACAGTTCGTGCTACTATTTGGCTTCTGCGACCACTTCAGGGATGGTCTTCATTTTTCCCCCGAGTTATGGTGAAACTGATGACCACTCCTTTATGGCAGCAAATATTTACGAGACAGTAGAGACAATTTAAGCGCAAAAATTCATCTTAAACTGCTTTACTTCGTAATCAAGATGCAAGTGACAATACAATTGTATGGGTATAACCTAATATAAATTTAGATGAACAGTTTAATCTTTTTCAGGGTTAAATTTAAATTAGCGAAATATATGCAAGATGCTACATTGATGGAAAATATACAAACCAATGTTCAATTATGAACTGAAAGGTTTTCGTTTCCACCCCTTAAAATTAATAACGATTATTGACCTCGTTTAAAGGGTAAAATCTTAATACCTGAAAAACAATTGGGAATAACTTTTTTTTTGTCAGTTTCTAATATAGCACTTGAACCGAGAAAATTTACCAAATCACTTCATATTGTCTGCCTCAAAATGACCAATTTTAATCAACTATTCTTTCCATTGAGCTTATGTATATCTTGCAGAAGAGAAATTTTAATACACAAAAAATAAAATAGAAACTTAAGGGTGAGCGTTATACGGCGGTTATAAAATGAGTTATAAAAATAAAAAAATTACACTTCTACATACTTCTTTTAAATAAACAGTATTTCGATACTTTATTTCTTTCTTCTCTTAAAGGGTTGTATTTCTAGAAGTGCACTATTTTTCCAAAAGCAAGGGTTAATACCTCGAATAAATGACTCCAAAATACAAGAGCATTGCGTACGTACATTTCAGGTTTCTTCATAAAAAAAAAAAGAGGGGGGATGAGCGTTATACGGCGAATATACCTACAAATGAAAAATTGCAGCTCTAAAGTATATAGGGGAGCGTTATACGCCGGATTTTACGGTAATTTGAACTGATCCAAGGATGAATTGTTCTGCAAGAGCAGTTTTTAAGGGGCTGCTTAAGAATCGTTTAAGGGGTTTGAACTCCAGATCACAATACGATTCACCTGATGGATTGAAAACACCGTAAAAGAATGATCAAAAACAGATCCAGAAATAGTGTTTCCAAACTTAAATCTTAAAGAAATAATTTTTATGGCAATTAACTTCCTCTATTTCAATAAAATATGCATGTGATTTATAGCCTTTTATTTCCTTTTGCTCTTTGTCTTTTTTTTTCCAGTTATACTTTTAACATATTGGTGAAAGCGTGTAAAATTTTTACAGCTTAGAGGTAGCCTGCCCGTTTCATAAGCCTGGTACGGGTTCCATCTCGGCTGCAGTCCATTGATTTTCTGGATGCGAAAATCGTTGGCTTATAATTATTTAAAACAGGGGTGTCCAACACGCGGCCCGCCAGTACGTAAATTGCGGCCCACCGACTCTTTGAAAAATTTTTTTAAATATCAGATTTTTAAAGTTTCTTCATTTTGAAATTTATTCGAGGGGAAATTTATAAATATATCTACAATGTATTTGCCCGTTACCTGTTCTCGTTTTAAAATAAATCCATTTTGATAATGGAAATGTCCTTCAGATCAAAATAGATTTATATTTTATCAAACAGTTACATTTGATTTTAAAATAGTAAATACTTTTTTAATAAATTTCGAATTGCATTTTGCATATCCTTTACTATGGATGGTACACGATTCTCTGCGTGTGTGACTTTCGTTTCTACTGCCCAAAAAGCAAGAGGAAGTCAGATGTTATAAAGTTTTAAAAAATATTCAGGACGATTAAGATAAAGGGCAGTGTATACTCTTAATCGCTTGTGAATGACAGCACAATCAAATTTCAACAATGAGTAACGAAAGATCAATTAAAAAGGAACACCGTAATTTTCAAGAAAATGGCAACTGTAATATTTTGAACAATATATAATATAATAATGTAATGATCAAATAAACATTATTATATTTCTATATCTGTATACATGAAAAATAAGAAAACAATAACTCATTCTGTTTTAAATTTTCACTCCATTAAATGTTTTTTTGTTTCCAAATCTGATATATAAAGGTACATATTTTTATGTGCTGCCCGAGAGATTATAATGTTTTTCCGAAGTGGCCCACAAGGTCATTTGGGTTGGACACCCCCGATTGAAAAAATCCTCGAGTATTAATGTAAATCTGGAAAATTGGCATCTGAGGAGAGCTTGAATTAAAATTAATCCAAGCTTCAAAATTTGGTAACAAGAGCAGCCACCATGAAATGACTAGCATTTGGGAATTTGCTATGTCTGCAGAGGCTTAGTTGCCAATATGTAGCAAAAAATATTACATTTAATTATTGCACATTATAAATAATAAGTTATTAATACTGGTAAAGAATTTATAGAAAAGTTTTCAAAATTTCTGGAATTAATATTTTTGTTGTATGTTTAGTAAACTCTGTCCTATAAACTTTTTACAACATTAGGTAAATGAAGAATTCTGTAAAAAGATAAAACATCTCCTGTACAAATATTACTTGTTGAAGTACTTTAAAACATCCAGTAATTAAAGATAAAGCATGACACAAATGTGAGAAAAATTTTATTACCTAATTATAATAAATAAGCTACAAAGTATTTACAAAAACAATATTCAACAATCAAGCCTCAAAATTATGTTGAGTAGTCAAAAAGTCTTTAACAGTTTAAAAAGTGTTATATACACAGATTTTATATAAGACTGAATTATTCGTCAAATCAGATTTGAGTAATACTGTTAACTAATCTTCGAAACAAATTTTCCATTTCGTGGAATATTTTGCATGAAAACATTTGAAACTGAGTCACAATCTAGTAACATTTATTTTGGCACATAAAACAAAAAATAAGGAAGCATTTGTCACATTAAATAACAAGTCATTTTGAATGCAACAAAATTGAAATTCC
Organism: Trichonephila inaurata madagascariensis; assembly: GCA_019973955.1. Lineage (NCBI taxonomy): Eukaryota > Metazoa > Arthropoda > Arachnida > Araneae > Nephilidae > Trichonephila > Trichonephila inaurata. The sequence continues at coordinate 284,766 of BMAV01026198.1, read as the reverse complement.
ACATCTATCCTTGTAATGAAGAATACTGATAATTTCATTTTTGTCGGGAGAGGTTATCGAGTCCTGAGATTTTTCTGATGTGAAACTATGGAAACACAGAACTGTTCGTCAACAGTCAATAGATTACGAAGTAGAACGTTGAAAAACAGATGTAATCCAGCAAATTTACAGCAGTGAGAAAAATTGTATGAATATAAAAAGATGAATTATGCAGTATTTAATACACAAAAAGCTAGGAACATTGAAATTTACAGGCATTTCACTAGTTGCCCATGATTGATTGTAATTACAAAATTATGACTAAAATGGAAGTTCAGAAACTTATACATCTATAGAAATGTCATAAATTTGAAGATCCGTCACGATTTTTCTAACAGACACAGGTTTCATTTTTTTGATTTTCCACATTCTTTCAAAACCTGAAATACAGAAAGAAAGAAAAAATTATAGCTCAGCTTTTCACTGAAAATTGAATCATTTAAAATAATTTATTGGTTCCACTTGTCTTATACTATTAATTATGAAATACATTTTAACGTATTTTGAGCATTCAAATTGAATTGAGAATAGAGAATGTACAAAAACTGAAATCTATTACATATTTATTTTCATTATCACATTTCTCACAATATGATGAAAAAAAATTAGAAAATGTTAAAGGTTTCTTTAATAAAAGTACCATATTTACTCAAATCTAAGCCGCACTATTTTCTAGTGTTAATGCTGCTGAAAGTCAGATGTTGCTTAGAATCAAAGGCAAAACATTTGTTGGATGGGGGAAATTGGGTTTCCTCTCCTTTCAAAAGGAGACTCTTTCTTTTAATCACTTAAGCACACACATCAAAGATATCGGTTATAATATCAAGACGAGTTCGCTATGAAGCAAGTATGAAAAAGGAAGCAATTTTACATGCAGATAAAAACTGAAACAGAGCAGCAGCCACAGAAAATTTGACATGGATGAAACAAATATACTTCAATGGCGTAAACAAAATGATATAATTTTTGCTTATACATGTTCAACAGTCTTCAAAAGTCTTCTATAACGCATCCTGTTTTTTAAAAAAATGTTGCGTAAGATATGCATTGCTTGGAGTGTGGGAAAATGTCAACGTCGGAACCAATTCCAAAGTCAGCTGTGACAATTGGAGTGTCAAACCACTTTTGAAACATGATACTGACCGTTGATTATAAGTTCATGCATGCATTTGAAAAATTTTAATACTGATAACAAAAAGGAATTATTAACTTCTTATTTCTCATTAAAAATTTTTTTCAATTTCTTAAGTATCGTATATTGATGAACCTTTCACACAAATTTTTAAAAATTTTTCTCAAAAACTTGTAAAGCATTTGGGGAGTGGCTTAGATTTGAGTAAATATGGTATTTTTTTTATATGTCCCGACTTCATTCGATTTCTAAATTTATTAATTTTTCAAAAATATATTCCAATGAATCTTTAAAGAAATATCAGTTCCTTACCGTAATTAAATTGTCAAGTCCTGTCAGATAACCATCTTCATGATTTCCATGTGTCCATTTCGATCTATGATTTATAGTCACACCTTCAGGAAGAGGTATTGTTTTGGCAAAATCTATCATCCAAGCTCCAGCTCTTTTTCCATCATGGATTATGAGAATACTGCTCCCAATGACCTAAAAAATACATTTAAATTATATTATATGTTTAACAATGATAAATTTATTATATTGTATGTGAATTAATGTTATATAACTGTCTCATAACTGGAGATTTGGAGCAATATTAGCATATTTTTAAAGAAGCCTTTTTAGATATTCAAGCAGATACAAATAAAACATTAGAATATTGAAAATTAAAATCATTTACTATCTACTATTATGAATTTGGGGTTTTAAAAATTGATTTAAATTTTGATATTTAAAATAAGCTCATGGCAAAAACATGAAAGTGTGCAAGATTTATAGTTTATTTTAAAGAAATGTGAAATTGAAAACAATCTTAAATACATAAACTACATTAATTGGGGTAATTTTAATTACCCTAATTAATGTACCCTTAAAATTTCCCAACTATTTACGAATATAAATACAATAAATAACTACATTTATTTAGGATTGACTAAATTTTCTTTTTCATTTCAAGTTTATTTAAAAAAAAAAAAAAAAAATTTATGTTAATGCAGAATTGAGTATATCAATATTGTTAATGAAATCAAAAAAATCCATCCAATTACATTTAAATACATCAAATCCAGTAGCAATATAAATACCTCATGTTGACGAAAAAAGGAAGACTTTTCTAGTTTCACCCTTAAGTTTTGTAGCCTTGCAACTAACTGTAATCTGATTTTTTCACTTTCATTTAAGAATTGTCTCATTGTCCTGCAGATTTCATCTTTGGATTTTAACATCTTTAGGTCTTTTGTTGGTTCTTCTCCATGCACCTATAAAAGACAATTTTATAAATTATATGAAAATTACAATTTTATCCGATTTTAAAAATTGTAACTGTGTGTATAATATTTTTATGTACCACTGTGAAGATTGATATTAATATACTATTTTACTTTAGTGTCAAGATATACTATTATGAACAAAACATTCAACAAATAAGACATTCAATTTACCTTAAATCCTTCAATTCTGAAGCCTAATTCTGCAGAGGAACTTAGGTTTTCTCGGAACTAGGGGGAAAAAAACATGTGTAAGAAATAAAATTTTCATTACATGTTATAACACAGAAATATTCAAATAAACATTTAAATTATATTAATTATAAATTATATAACATTAATGAACAAATATTTAAAATTATTTCATATAATTTTAAAATAAGCACTATTTTTAAAAAATTCTGAAGAATAACTTACCTGCATATACCGTAGTTTTGAAATAGCTTTGGTTTCCAGTTCCTCTGGTGTAGGAGCACTTGGATCTACTTTTATCATTTTTTCATATAGGTCACTTCTTGCTTTTGTATTTTCAACCTCTGATTCTAGGAATGTTCTAAAAACAAAGCAAAAATTCAGTTAATGAATAAAGAGCACTAAAAGCAAATTATTACAAAAGTCAAATTAAAAGTTTTCTTTAATATGATATTTTAAAGTTATCTAAAAAAATTTAGATTTAAATTAAAATATTTTGGGCATTTGTGAATTTTTACATGTTACAAAGCAGACAACTATTCAATAGTGGTAGATATAAGATAATGGAAAGATAAGAGCTAAATGTATTTTCAAAAGATTAATCATTTTTATATTTTTGCTATGAGATATTTGATGTATTGCTACCTAATATGTGTAATTTTAATTTCAAGTATTGTTTTACATTTTTTTAAAAATTAGGAAGTGGAAGGATAATACTTTTTAAAGAGGAAAAAAACCCATTTATTTTATAATAAATATATTATAAATTAAAAAACAGATTGCATCAAATATAAAAACTAATGCATAAGCTTTGCCAAACTTATTTTAACACAACGTTACCTTTTAATATAATTTCAATCTATAAATTAAACACATAAATACAATTTCATAGAATAAAAAAAAATTATATATGAGTAACACTTTACTTTAGAATATTATTAAATCTGCATTTTTAGTATTAGAACAAAGAAAAACCAAAAATTACCTTGTTCCCATTTTGATATCCATCACTGCAGGATTTTTAAAGTTATACAACAGATCTTGCATTTCAATGAAATCTATATACAGTCAGTTAAAGAAAAAAATTTGTTTTCTCTCATTCATATAAAAATCATCCATAATTTAAATATACCAATAATAATAATGAGCATACAATATAATTTTTTTCAACATATTTGAAGTACAAGGATACATTCTGCATTGTATTGAACATCTTTGTAAAAATGCGGCACCATAGATGCTAGAGTGTCCTTCATCAATTTTTCATATGCTACTATTTCAACCCTATCTGGAGAACTTTTTTTCCATATTGTTCCTGGACCTGCAGGTGCAAATGAACCTAAAAAAAAATAGAAACCATGATTAGTACAAGATGAAAATGTCACATGAAATAATTTGTTTTATTTACACATGAAATAATTTGTTTTATTTACACATGAAATGTGAATGTTTCTTGAACATTTAAAAGAAATTTTACAAATTGTATTTGAATCAGAAGATACACACCTTCATGACCTGATAGCTGCACCCAATTGTTTAACCTATTCTTTAATAAGACATTACTTGCAGGGGCTGTAAGATCCAGAGCATTCTGAAATAAACATTAAAATAATTAAAGCACTAGTACACTAATTAATATGAAAAAGTTTGCACTGAAATTTTAATTAAATTTAATGCATTCAAACTTTTACAGTACAACGAAATTTTATTTTCA
>BMAV01026198.1:261884-275424 GCA_019973955.1 Trichonephila inaurata madagascariensis | reverse complement strand
GATAAAATTAAAAATACGTGTTGACAGAAATTCAAAAGATTCTTTATTTTGAACATCAATGTTTCGACAGTTAAACATTCAGTAAATAATCTATATATGAAATTATGCAATCAATTCATTTACACAGCGATATGAAGTATATCTCCATGTTGATTTAAAAATACTCATTATCAAATACGAGAACAGATTGGTAAATCATTTCACACAGTATCTAAGGCTTCATTAATGCAAATAGTTTCAGTCATTAATCTCCATTCATACTAAGCATGTGGGTGCAATAACGAAGTCATCGCAGATGACGGCCTTCTGCATCCAATACGTCAACTGAGATAATTCATATTTTTATGTCTTCCTCCCAAAATCTATTTTTACCCGTTCTTAGATTATCTCTGCGTCATAGCGTGAAAGTTTATTTCTTTTCTTTCCCTATTTCGTTTCCAGCCAATTAGGGTGCAGCTTTTCCATAAACAAAGTTGTCGACATTTTGATTTCTCCAAGTTAAAAATAAACGATTATGAATGAAACAAGATACTTTGGGTTTGTATGTTTCCAGAAAAGTATCAGTACAAGCATGCCCAGAGATATACACCTGTAGATATTATAATTAGACAAATAACAATGGTATTTGTTTTCGTCCAAGTTTTTCACCTACAGGATTAAATACACGTTTACGATACTGTTGTTTTATGGCTACATAATAAAAGTTATTTTGAAAGTCTGTATATTCTCGAATGTTGTCCCAAAGAATCGTGACATGGTATTCCCAGATAGGATCATTCGTGAGCTGTTTTCAATTTAAAACGAAACAGATTTCCATTAAGGATTATGTCAACAAGAATAAAATCTTTAGGGTCTAAGTTTACATTAGAAAAGAACAATGAACAAAGAATATAATATATACTTTTCTTTTACCATACAAAACCCCCTGGTTAATCTCATTTCTCTTATATTGAATTGTTCTTCAAAAATAGTTCATAAAAGTTCTAAAGGGTTGTGGAATGTTTTACATCCCAAATGCAGATGCCATAAAAGATATGAAACAGGATCTGTTCCATGTTTAGATGTTTGTTGCCATGTTGTGGATCAGTGACCCGTTTCGGTTACAAGGTTAGTTACTTCTGGGTCAGACGCAATATCAATTCAAATGAATGTGCATGAAATTTTTAAACTTCCGGAATAACTGAATCGGAATATTAAGATGTTTTTAGAACAACGTGTAAACAATGTAAATTTAAAAAAAAGTTTTATGGTTATTTATGAAGTTAACTAAAGAATACTATTCGTTAGTCTTTAGAAAAATGATAGCTTAAACAAAGAATATTCCAAAATATCGCAATTTTTCTTCTGTATGATAAAAACATAAGGTTCATTTGAGAAAAAATTATCTAAAAATCATCACTTATTAAAAAACGTGTGGGTAACTCCATGTTTTAAAACTAATAGATCTTATATTCGCGAATACATACACATTCAAGAATATTTTTATATAACAGATTTTTTTAAAAAATAAAACACTTTATTGAATGATAAAATCTGATACCGTATTTTCCTTTACTCACTATCTTTTTAATGCAGAATATATAAAAGAAAATTCATCCATTTGCAGAATTTTGCAAAAACATTCCATTTCGAAATAGATGAAGTAGATATCAAAAAGACATCGAAAATTAATGGCAGGAACTTTTAAAGAAGTCAGATGGAATCCAACAAAGGAGAAACTTAAATGCCAGAGTTCGCAAGCACATAATGGCAAAATTCTTTATTTTTGGAGGAAACTAATTATGAAGAATGGCAACGCTGTCATATTTTGATAAGATGCTTATGAAAAGCGTGATTTATTCCAAGCCATTCATCAGAAAAGGCAAAGTGGAGTAGGATATAGTGATAAAAAAACAAAATACTATCGTCCGAATTTGTGAAAAGGCTTGCGGGTAGCTGACAGAAAACAGAACATAAAAATAGAAGAAAAAAAACCTTTTTCTTTTATGTGTTATTATGGAATAGAGAAGCTATTCATCATGCAGAGGTAAAATGAATTGGAAAATGTAAACATCACGACTTGTATACCTTTTGGAAGAACAGAGGGATTTCAACATTAAACGAGCGTGCAGTATGCGAAAAGAGAATTTTAAAAAGGGAGAACATTCTAGTACTCAATAAAAACCATGATAATAGCGCTGAACATGTTTTTTAAATCAATAGTTAACATCCGAGTAAAAAAGTTTATAGGCGAATTTTTTTGCAAATATGCCAAAAGTACGTCAATTTAAAACATGACGATTTATCAATCAGAAGAATTTTAACATTTTAAAATACCATTAGCTTGAATTCTAACTTAATTATCTTTGTTTTTAAATGTTTATCTTAAAAATGTTTTAGGTAAGCCTTATCAGATTCAATTTCTATAAAATACTGAAAAGTTTTTTTTAAAAAAAAATCAGTTTCTTTAATAAAACATTTTAGAGATTTCCACCGTTTTTATTTAGGTTTAGTTTGTTAGAATCACAAAGTTCGTTACAGTTAAGCCTTAATCTCAATTTCCCAATATGTTGCTGTTACTAATGCCACCTGATCGGCAAAGGCCAGATCAAGGTCCACGAAATTCATCATGACAAAGGGCTAAAGCGACGCCTGTCGTTAACCGTAGCTTTGAGCACCATACGGATGAACGAAAGATTTAGCTCGGTTTCACCCCAATTTTCAGAGGGAATAACCCTAGGGATGGTCAGGGGCCTCCGACTTCTCTTCCCCTTCCATTAACCTCACGAGAGGACTTGCTTCTCGACGGCTATTTAAAGTGCCTCCATGCCACGAAGGCACTATACATTTACTAAGATCCATGTCTTCTCCGGGACTCGAACCCAGGTCCAACAGCACAGCAGTCAGCTAACTACTATACCACAGATGGGAAATTCAATTTCACAATACTCTATACAATATTGAAAATTAAAAAAGAATCAGTTCTCAAATTTAATATTTTATAGAATGCTTCTGTAAACCGTTTTATTTTGGTTTAGTTTGTTAACACACATCGTACTAACAAACCAACCTTTAATTTTGACTTTTATTCTAAAAAAAAAATTAATACCGATCTCGTTTTAAAAAAATTTTAATTTTAGAACTTACAAGACACTACCTGCGTATTTGTACGTGTTGTCATAACAAATTTAAAGCATATTTTACTGTTCCATAGAATCAAATTATATGCGTTACTATTTAAAACTATAATAAGGCATGAGATTCAAAATCAAACACCGCGAGTCAAAAGCAGCCTACAAAGTCAAGCCAATACAACAGAAAGATAAATATTTAAACATAGTTGCTACTTACAACACATGATTTAAACATCCAATTTTTGACAAAATAGCACTTATTCATTTACATTAGTGCTATTCAAAACTTCAACATTTTTCTTTATGAACTTATCCTACAATCTTCATCAACTCGAATTCACCGTAGAACAGAATAGTGAAATTTCGTTGAAAAGTAACTGTTGACAAGCACGCAGAGGCGTGCCGGTAACCTCACAGTGCAGGCACACAGCCAGTGTAATTTTGCACTGTCTAGTTTAGTCACCGTGCTAGTTCAACGTTTCTCGAAACGTCACCCCTTCTTGGCACATTTTTAAAACAGAGGGAAAGGAAGCCGTCCCTTAGTATTCGTAAAATATTTTTCCCGCCACCGTTTCTCAATTGGCTGGTTGTTCAACCCCTAGCAGTATATTACGAAAACCTAACATGAGTGTTTCAAAAGAGGTGTCGAAAAACTTAGGCAGTGAAGCTTTGGATTTTTCATTGGAATGCAAAAAATATGTTATTTACACACAGACTGTGAAAATCTTTTAAAATTGCTTAAGAATTGCAATTGTTGTGTCTCGCCACTGAAGCAACACAACAGGTAAGAAGTTCTTAAACAGCACGTGTAATTAATACTTGTAATTAAATTCAAATGTAAGGTTAAAGTATCCGACTACGTTCGGAACCGTGATTTAAAAAAAAGCGCATAAATGGATAACTTTCATGATATTTAGTGTCACTTAGATTAGAATACATGTATAAAATTGTTTTAAGGACACATTTTGACAAAAAAAAAAAAATAAATAAATAAATAAAATAAAAAAATTATTTAAATACAATATTTTGGCAAAAAATTAACTTAGAATAACTTTTTTTCAAAATGTTCTCCTTTTGTTAAAAATGCTTCTGTTGTAATAATATTTTGCCTGTCTATAGCTCAGACTTCTGTACAGAGGTTCAACTATGATTTTTGAAAAATTCACATTTTCAGAGTTGCAAACTGAAATATATATATAATTATCGACGTTTTTTTCTTAAAATTTCTCCCCTGTTGTCGTAAAACATGGATTAATCCACTTCTAAGTTATATATTTCAAAAATTCTAGTTGAGCCTCTGTACGGAGGTCTGAGCTGTATACAGGCAAAATATTATAATAGAAGCATTTTTCACAAAAGGAGAATATTTTGAAAATGGGTCATTCTATGTTCATTTCTTGTCAAAATATTAAATAATTTTTTATTGTAATACTATTCTTAAAACAATTTTTTTTATACATTTTCTAATCTAAGTGACACTAAATCTCATAAATATTATCCATTTATACGCTTTTTCAAAATCACGGTTCCGAACGTAGTCGAATACCTTAACTGGATAGATTCTTATTTACTCACTTCTTAAACACAGTTTTATTACTCGATCATGCAAATGAATAGACCTATTTATTGGGTTCATTTCTTCTCAGTTAAATAAAACTAGCAATACTGATTATATTTTTGGCATGTTCCCCTCTTTTACGAATATTTACGTTAAATCAACCTTCTACAGATTGATTCAACGAGATCTACGCCATTTTAAAGAATAAGCCTTATGTGATTTTTGGAACATTCAGCAAAATTTATTACTGCAACGCTTAATATAGAAATATTGCATAATTATCTTTTTATAAAGGATTTGCAAAAAGTAGAACGCTCACTGCACTAAACGGAAATGCATTATCCAGCATTTCGCGGTATGCTGTTAGAAGGCTGGATGGAGAGAACAACGTTCTGAACTCTTCTCATTAAACATTCAAAACGGAAGTCGGCGGAAAGAAACTTTACACGAGATTTGCTTAACCAACATGCGTTAAAAACGTCAAACACAACCTTGAATAGACAAATATCTTGATCACCATGCACGAGTCTGGAAAATTGATTAGATAAAAGATATCAGCACAAAACTACTTTATAGAAGATAAAAAACGGGATTTCGGTGATTGATTTCAAATAAATCTATCCATTGTTCAATCCATAAATTCAATGAACTGTCGAATATCAAGTGGCGGGGAGCATATATAAAAACGTGAATATTAGTTCTTGGAAAATATATTACGAGTTTAAAAGAATGTTCGTTAACTAAGCATTCAAATTTGAATATTTTTCACTCCGTATTATTTTAATTAGTTTCTAAGAACAAATTAAGAATCGGAAATATTTCAACATGTTATAATTCCGAACTGTCGATATAAAATTTGATCAGAATGTTAAATAGGAACATGTGCTCTTTTGGAAGTCAGTAATTAAAAAAATTCCACGTGTATGATTCAAAGAAATAAATATATTTCTATACAAATGTGCAGAACTCTTAATATAAATTTAGACCAATTCAATTAAATAAAATACGAAAACTCTAATTTGAAGAACACATTACTCCACAAGTCATTTGGCAAACTTTCCGTTCTGAAAAAAATTGATTGCTTAAAAAAATACACCACACCAATAACAATTTAGAAGCTGAAAATTTTCAATAAATATATTTTTGCTACAAAAACGAGAATTCTTCAGAATTGTTATTAAATTTTATTTTTCCATAGCATATAGAGTGTGTGTGAATTCTAAAATCTGCAATAAAGCACATCTTTCAGAATCGGCAGAACGATTTTTTCCATTGGATTTTAAATCCTTTCAACGAATCTAACGTCATTTGTGGAATAAAATATTTACATATGCTGAAAACATTTTTATTTATACCAACACACACACAAGCATATTTCAGCAAAAATATTTTCCTTTAATATATGTTTGCCAGTAAAAAAAATATATAAATGTTAAAAAATTTCAATTGATTTATTTAATAGAAATTTATGTTATGAAAAAAAAAAATTGGAGAAATATTTCAAACAGCACTAAAATGCTATTTACATCCATATAATGTACGAAATATAAATTTTAGGATAAATAATTTTTGGCATAGTAGTAGAATGTTTAGAATTAGGCCCACACGTATAATATTACTACGTCCGCATTATAATTTCAGAGGGTAAATTTTAAAGACAAAAAAAAATACGAGCTAGAATTGCAATACATAATTGGAAACTGTCGTTTCTTAGAACTGCACGCAAACGATAATTTAAATGCAGTTCTAAGATATTTAAATTCATTTTTATTTATCTAGAATCTTTCTACATTGAGTAGCTTACACAAGCAGTAAAATAATTTTTTTTAAAGCAGTGCTAGATGAAACGGATCGAATTCGAAGAAAAATTAGCTGCAACACAAATTAATACATGCACTACAACGTTACAAAACGGAATATGAATTTATTTCATCTAAAATTTAACGAATTTTAAACAGCTGCATTTTGTAGGTGGAATTTCACTTCAAAATGGTTTTAATTAAATGTGGGGGGAAAAAACAAAACTAACAAAAACGTGAACTCCAAGGGTTTAATTATAAAAAAGTAACACTCACCAATTCTCTGGACGTGCAACCAAATTTCATCTTAAGGTCATTCCACTGTTTGATAGCAATTTCTAAATCAGCACTGTCAAAAATCTTCATCGAGCAATCCGAAGATTTGCACATAGCGTTAAAATTGACAAGAGAATCCACCGCTACTTCACACAGTCTAGACCACGCCAGGATACCAAAGAGTTTTATTCCAAAAAACGAGTAAATCACAGAAAGAAACACTCAATTATATTTCGAAATTCCACTACTATTCGAACTACTGTCAAAGTACACGAGTGTGAGATGTGTTCTATACACAATCAAAGAGCTTCTCTTCACCAGATAATGCCTGATCTCTTCACACTCATCGTATCATTCAGCACATACAAGTTCTACCAATATGCGGGAGCTAAGTCGGTCAGGGATGGTAGGGTTGCTGTATTTTATTCTCCAACTACCGCGCCAAGCGCTTTATGCGCCAATGTATTTTCGGTTTTTGATACAGTGGATTGATTCGTGGTAAAACTCTTCGAGCTGATTTCTACTCTCCTGGAAAACTCCTGATACTTTCGGTATGACGTAAATTTGCCTTAGTTTCGTCTGAGGTATTTCTATTGCATGGTTTACTAATCTTGGAGTTACTAATGCAAAGAAAATTTATGCTGTTGTTTTTTGAATAGACAATATTCTATTTTTTTAAATGGATAATATTCTATCTCCAAAAAAATAACTGCTATCTCTCCTTATGATATATTTTTTTTTGAAAATGTTTTTTAGGGGAGCTTAAGCTGATTTATGAGTGATATCTGACCTTTAAACAAGAATGATACGTTGTAAGTAATGCTCTCATGTGTGGGAAAGATGAATAATAATTTTTTTTTAAGTAGTAAATTCAAAATTAACTTTAGTTGAATAACATTTGATTTTTATTTTATCAACATCTAGTTAAAGTGACCAATTATGTGCGAAATTATATTTAAAAAAAAAACTGAATTTTTTTTTAAAGCGGCTTACGATCGACGCTCCATTCTGAATCAAAAAGTTATGGCATACTGCTGAATAGTATGTTTTGTTAAAAAAGGATAATACATATAAAATTTAATAGTATTTTCTATCGATGTATGTCTTTATATAGGAATTTATAGTTCTGTTTAGTTGCAAGCTAGGACAACAGAAATAAATACAAAAATTCTTAAATCAATCTTCTATTTCCCCCTCTTTTTATTTTTCAGAACTTTAATAATCTAAAAAAAAAACTGGAAAAAAGTAAGGTTTGTTGACGTTATTGCTTTGATCACGCGGATGAATAAAATAAGAGTACCGTAAAATCCGGCGTATAACGCGCACTTTTAACACAAAAAATAGGATCGAAATTTACGGGTGCGTGTTATACGCCGGGTATAAAAATGATAACTTTAAAAATAAAAAAATAAATATAAAGATGTGCATAAAAAACTTACGACTTCTGCAAAGATCGGAATACTGTTTATTTAAAAGAAATGTCATACCTTATAAACAAAAAAAAAAGGTTGTTTTTCTAGAAATATACTATTTTTTTAAAATCCTGGGATAATACCTGGAATAAAGTTTGAAAACATAATAGCATTGCTGATGTACATTTCGGGTTGCTTCGTAAAAAAGGGAGTGCGCGTTATACGGCGAATATACCTTAAAATTAAAAAATGCAGCTCGAAGGTACAGGTGCGCGTTATATGCCGGATTTTACGGTATATTAAATTTATATTTCTCGTGACGGGAAAAAGTAACATTTTTTTTCTTTTAAAAGTCGAACCAATAAGTGCACCTTACTTTAAAAATTGTCTTGCATAAAATAGTTTATGATCTTAATGATTATTAATAAAGAAATGCAAAAAAGAAATCTCCAAAAATCTAGATTCTGCTCTACGAATAAATAATACAACAAGACATCTGATTACGGTAATTTTTGGATCACATGAGCTCACAACTTACGACTTAACGAGTCGATTGGAGTAGTGGCATAAAGTAGGATATCAGGACCCCCACTGCAAAGTCAAGGTTTTGCCTTTTACATTTTATAGATTAAATACGTACTTGCCGTTGGTCAGGCTTTGGGCCCCCTAGAATCTTGTCCCTCCCCCACGATGTAAGGGTAGCGAGTGTACGCTACGTTCAAGGACTTCGTAAGGCCCAAGGCCCGTACGCAAAAGTAGGCCCCAAATATGACTCATAAGTAGACAGCACATAATATAACATTGTCAAATATAACATTGCAAACAGAAACCCGAAGTAAACAAATGTGTTTGACTTACAGTCGCACAAACCGGCTCGACTGTCTACCACCTTTTGATTGAATGAGTAATGATGGTGTATGGTGGTAGGCCTAAGCATATACTTGGACCACGGTCATCACACATAACCAGTTGACATGTCGTCCGAAATTCCCAGTTTTTCGGAGAATGCAACCGAGAATAACATTTGACCGTTGAAATTATTCGAATGATGATCATATTAAGGCTGAGTCGAGAATGAGATGATTCCATTGTGACGAGGCACTGGGCCTAGTTGACCCATGCCTTAAGAGGTCTATGGTTACGCCATTGGAGCGAGTGAATATTAACGTCACTAATCAACTACTCAAAGGCTTGTGGCAACAGATCTTGTTTTGACCCATGACCAAGCGACTTGGACGACATCTGTGCTAGGAACCTCGTGCTCTCTCCTGTCTTCCACACCACACCAACGGGAGGACATTTGTATGTGTGTGTGTGAGCCTCGACATATTTAACGTGCATCTGATTCCTCTACACGGTGGGTCCTCAGCGGTATTAGGCTCGAACTCATTACACGCCAGCCACGAGTCCATGATCTTGACTACTAGGTTACTGCCATCCACGACTCGACAAAGCCGGTCAGGAGTTCGAGACCATGGCCATTCCGCTACCGCAGCTACATATGTATATATAGAAGTTTTGATACCACTCCTTCAGCGGAAAACAAATTCAAATGGTTGAGTTATTCTATTTCAGGTTAAGGTCAAACCTTGTTTTTCCCTCGTCATGCAAAATTTAGATAATCCATTGTTATATATAAAATAAAACGCAAAATGTGCCAATCATTATTTCTTTCCATCAGAATACAATTGGAGACTTTTCCAGAGAAAAACGCGAGTATTCTTCGTAACCAATCATGAAATTGACGTCACTTGAATTGAACGGTCTGTCAGTCATCCATCTCTCTTGCGAGTGTACTTGAAGCTGTAGATTGCCGAATTTTCGTTTTAGGGAATGTTTGATGTATGTTTATCGTCGCTTTTTTTTAATTCTATTTCTGGAGTTTAATCTTCAGACTGTTTATTTAAAGAGAAAATATTATTCAGTCTCTGAAACTTTATACGTTTTCTTGTGTTTGTTATCACAAGACACTTGGAAAAAAAAACTTTCTTTAAAATGAAATTATTTAAAGAAAAATATTTTTCATTCTAATTTCCACAATGTAATAAATGCACTTTATGTATAATTTTGCAATAATAGAAATTGATTTTGCTATTTGTCATTCAGGTCGTATTGATAAATAAGAAATATATATATATATAAATTAAGTCAATTTCCACTTAGGTCAGAAATTTTTTTTATTTTAGTGTTACTTTATATTAAATAATTACAATTAATATAAATATTTATATACGTATGACAAAATAACAATATTAAGTGGCAAAACACCTTTTAAATTGACATTAAAAACTTTTTAACCACATTAAATTTGTAATTACATTTTTTAATAAAAGTTAAATATAATAGGTAAGAATTTATCTTAAAACCAGTGTAAAAGGAATGCTGACGTCTATCATATGATCATTCAGGTTAAGTTAAATCTTCATCACAAATGGAACAAAAGCCGTATTATCCAATAATGCTGCTATCTAGAGGAATAATACTGCTATCTAGAGGAATAATACCGACTGAAATGCATCTCTTGAACTATTGTTAATTAAAAATAATTAATGAATTTTAATATTTGAAAAAATTGTATTAACATCAAGCGTATCCACTACAAGTTGAAAAAAATGTATTTTAAATTGAATGGATGAATAAAAGGTATTTTATAAACGATTGAAAATTTGAACAAGATTATATATATATATATATTATTAGGGAGAGTGTGAACTAATAGTAGGAATTGAAAAAGAAGTCTATAACATTCTTAATCATATTTTAAATACATAACTTTGTATAGAGAGTAATGTTAACTTCATATATCGCGAGTTTTCTTTTATCTCAATTCAGAATATGAGGTTGGTAAGTAATCGAAAATAGCAGCGAGTATTTATTGACGTCACACTAAAACATCACCAGGGCTATTGGTGACGGAATTCATAATTTTGAGCTATGGTTAAGTAACGAGGACGTAACTCGTTTAAGTAACTGCCCCTCTCTCTCCTAACTACCACACCACACCAACGGGTCGCCGTTGAGCCTAAACAGATTCAACGTGTATCAGTCACTCAACACCAAGGCTGTCAAACTCAAACGCTAACTTGGGCCAAACAAATAAGGTTTAACTTTAGTTGGCCCAAAAAAAGTAACACCAATATTCATAGAAACGTTAGTTTATTTTGAATAATACATTGTAACAGTGGTTCTTAAACTGTGGTCCGCGGACTCCTGAGAGGTCCCCAGCACCTACACAGAGATTTAGTGAAGGTCTCATTTAATGTTAATATTTTAGTCTTTTACATAGTTTAAAAGGACACGTGGAAAAATTGAAAGATGTGCCATCCTAGATAATATCATTAAAACTGCTCCAAATTAAAAAACTAATATGTATTTCGATCAAAAAATTAATTAATTCAGATTTCTTTTGCTTGCAACAACGTAGCCATTACTACAGCGTAACATAAAAAAATATGTAGCACAAAAACATGGGCAAAAATTAAGAACTAAAATCATTGCGTGCCAATACGATAACGATTGTATTTAAATCACTCAGCCATGTATTGGAAGTCATGGGGAGGAGGGGAGGTCCGTGATGTCAGACTGATATATAAAGGGGGCCACGGCGTTCGAAAGTTTAAGAACCGCTACATTATAATAAACATAAATAGAAGAACAAAATACTTGGCATCTCTTCTCTGCTACTATCTTTCCTATTTCGGGAGAATTTTTTTATCATTATTTATTGCTCTGTGCCGATATATTGGCCGGGTCGCGAGTTTGACGCCTCTGCTCTACACGATGAGTTTTCAGTGGTCCTCAGGCTCGAACTCGTGACACCGTCCTGGCCACGAGTCCATGACCATAACTACTTGGCTACCGCGGCCGTCAAACACATAGGAGGGAAATTATGTGAAAAAAGGGGGGAATGAATATATAATTAAACAATCCATATACTTTCCATTACATCTACGTTTTCCAAATGATGCATTAAGCAAAAAGTGAACGTTGCCTCTGTTTGACGTATTTCTCAATGAAATCGCCTGTGACGTCCCAATCAAAGGGGAATATACGCTTTCGGGTTAATCCCCAAAGCAGCTTTTTTCTTTCTCTGTGGTTATAATCCCGACCGTCGCCATTGCACAGGTCTAGAGTGACGTTAATCGAGCTGAACTATTCCATGCAAGTAAGCTCCAAGTATTTCCTCCGAACTTTTGATTTGCGAAAGAAAGTAATTCAGTCCCCATGTTTATATTATATATATCTCGTTTTTTAGATGGAAACACGTTTAAATATTGACTTATTTTTCCTTTCTCGATAAAGATATAATTCTGCATAAGGCTAGTAGCACAGCTCACCCGAATATCAATAGTTCTTTTAATCCAGATTTGTTATTTTGCTCATACTTAATGCAGTTAAGAGTTTATGTTGCAAGAGGTCTTTTGGCGATGGACCTCGTAATTTCGAACCATGGTCAAGTGACGAGGACGATACCTGAGGTGGCACCCCCTTTTCTAACTCCACATAATACCAACGAGAGGACGTTTGAGCTCTCGACAGAGTTACGCGTATCAGCCCCCTCTACACGGCGGATCTTCAATGGCACTAGGCTCGAACTCATGACACGGCAGCCACGAATCCGTAACCTTAACCACTAGGCAACTGCGGCGCTATACTTAGTGTAGAACTATACCTAAAAAACGTTCAACAAATCAACTGCACTGTAGATTCCATAACTGAGATAATTAGAATGAAAATCACACAGGGGTGGAAAAAACTACCTACAAATGAAGGTTACTGATTTGTTGATTAATTATTAACTTCGTAGAAGCAACAAGGTCAAAATGGCGATACATCTCATAATTTTTACGATCAACTGACGAGAACGACACCTTAGCTGACATCACATTTTCAAAAATTCCTCACCACGTCAACGTAAGGGTTTTCTGCATCGAGAGAGATTCACCGTTCAACAGCCCTTCCACACGGTGAGTATAGAACGGCAACAAGGCTCGAACCCGAGACTGGACAACGCCGGCCACAAGTTCATGACCATGGACACTCAATGGTACCAGGACTCGATTTTACGAATACAACACGTGCGACTTTGAATACTGGGCTATCACGACCGCTTGATTGAATATTTACGTCGCACTGTTCAGCTACTCGAGGGCTTTTGGCGACGGACCTCGTAATTCTGAACCAATGTCAAGTGACGAGGACGACACCTGAGATGGCACCTCCCTCTCCTAATTACCACACCACACCAACGGGGAAGACGTTTCAGCTCTCGACAGATTTAACGTGCATCGCTCCCCTACACGGAATGTCTTCAGCGTAACAGGGCTCGAACTCATAACGCGCCAGCCACGAGACCGTTACCTGGACCACTAGGCTACCGCG
>BMAV01026198.1:243205-261784 GCA_019973955.1 Trichonephila inaurata madagascariensis | reverse complement strand
GTTTCAGCTCTCGACAGATTTAACGTGCATCTCTGCCCTACACGGCGGGTCTTCAGTGGTACTGGGCTCGAACTCGTGACAAGGCAAGCCACGATCCAATACCTATACCACTCGGCTACCGCGGCCACCCTATCGCGACCGCATAAGGAACTTCAGTAATGTTAACAAGGTACACTCGCCGAAGTAAACGTTATTGAAAATCAATAAAGTTAATAAAAATGATAGCTGTGAATTTTTCTAAAGAATAAATTTAAAGAGAGAGAGACAATCCACTTTTTCACAGTTCACTTTTTTTACTCTTTCTAACGAGGAAAATTTTTTAATTTAGTGTATCCTTTCAAATTCTGCTTTAGAAAATATAAAATTACGATTTATTTTTAAACAGCTGTAATTAGTGCATTGGATTTTTATTCAAAATTAAAATTTTGCAATTAAAAAAGCATACCCGAATTGATATAATATTTCACCGGGAACTCATCAGAAGAACCGTTCACGTGAATCAGTAGCCACGACTACTCACAAAAAGTTAGGACGGAATCATGCCAACTTGTACTTCATATCATTTTTAAAATAAACGCGATTTTTAAAATTTTTTTTTTTCTAAAACGCATTATTAATCATAAACCCCAGTTAATTCTCAATGAATAACATACGTCATGCACCCTCTAGTAGTTCCGCCTTCATCGAAGAAGTCATAAAAACGGAAATATTTTTTCTATATTTCACGCGCAAATCCGTTTCGGTTCAACTGAACGCTTCACCGATCGTGTCACAGACACAAGTAATCTTTCAGTTTAAAAAGATAAACCTATTTTAATTACATAATTCTAGACCTTGCCCTACTTAATAACTTTTAAGTAGATAAGGTTGCTCTAAACAGCGGTTATTCAATAATCGGACTGTAGCTACACACGAATGCGCTTCTAAACAGAAAAAGGAAACCGGAATAACGGTTTTAATACACGGGATCATAAAAATTTGGACCCGCTTCGGAGAGATGTATTGACCTCGGCTCCAAATGACTCCGCACCGGATTTTGCCGCGCTCGCTTCCGCGTTCTTGTCTGATCGATATTGTCGTATTTACGACGACCCTGGTCTAATTTGCAACATTACTATTATAGTTACTCGACCCTCATCCAGGTATAATGGATGATTTTAAATGACAATCATCGTGTGAAGTAAGAATTATTAAATTTCACCATTGTGCCGTATAATTATGCGCAGTTCACAAATAACATACCACTTTTTCCTCGTCTTTGTTTTTACTACTTGCATCATAAATAAAATAAATATTTTTGAAAATGCACTAATTTTGAATTTATAAGAATTACCGTAAAATCCGGTGTGTATAACGCGCACCTATACTTTAAAACAGTATTTTTTAATTTTTAGGTATATTCGCCATATAACGCGCACTCCCTTTTTAACGCAGAAACCTGAAATGTATGCATACAATTCTCCTATGTTTTAAAGTCATTTATTCCAGGTATTTTCTTAGGCGTTTTATATAAAAAGATAGTATACTTTTAGAGCTATAACCTTTTAAGTTCATAAGGTCTGTCATTGCTTCCAAATAAACATTTTGATGTATGGAAGTAATTTTTTTTATATGCTCATCTCTTTGTTTACTTTTAAAGCTATCATTTGTATACCCAGCGTATCACGCGCAGCCTTAAATTTCGATATCATTTTTGGTGTGTAATTTAAGTGCGCGTTATACACCGTATTTTACGGTAATCAGGTTTCAGGATAAATATTAGGACAATTTTTGAAGAGAAGGAAAGAAAAAAGAAAAGAAACTAAAAAGGAAAAATAAATTTGGATAAAATTTAAAAATGCAAAATTTTTTTTATCTCAGCAGTTATATTACCCCTATTTGGCTTATTTTCTTTAAGATGTATAAAGTTACTTTGAATAAATATTTTAAGAAGGGAACTTTAAAGACGTCTTAAAACTATTCAAAGAAACAAGATTGTACGAAGCGAAATATTAATTTCGATGCATGAAATTAAAACATAATACGATCGAAAACAAATGCAATTTATACATCCATCCTGAAAAAAAATAAGCATATTCTTAAAGTTTTTTTAAAAAAATTTTTTTTTATAATTATATTTTTTCCAAGAAGGTCACCCATGCAGTATAGAGGTTAATGATGCTGACTGCTGTGCCGTAGGGCCTAGGTTCGAATCTCGGAGAAGGCATGGATGTTTGTACCAATAGCGTAACATACACCCCCGCAACGTGGGGGGCCCAAAGCCTTTGTTAAATCCAACTTGGGGGCCCCAAACCTCAGTTTTTAGGGGGACTCAAAAGTTCTCCGTTACGCCACTGGGGAGCACTCTTAAATATTTGTCGAGACACGTTATATCGGGAGGTTGGTGGAAGGGGGAAGAGAGGTAGGTGGTCCCTGACCACCCCCGAGAGTACTCTTTCAAAATTGGAGTGGAATTGAACGAAATCGTAATATCACCTGTATGGAGCTAAAAGTTACGGTTAACGACAGGCGTAAAACTAACTCCTTGCCACGATGAACAAACTTTCAAGAAGAAACAGTTTAATATAAATATTTTGCTTTATGGATGTTTTTTTTTTTAAATGCGCCATTTCTAGAGGCAATATTGCTAAATTCATGCGACGTCCCAGTCACATAACTGAAATCACTTGTTTCCAGCCAATCAGCTTATGCGCTTCGCTATTACTAACTTTTGTTTTCCACAAAAACTTTCATTTAAAACATTCATATTTATCAACAATAACGCATATAAGTATAAAAATGCAATTGATATAAAAGTACATGTATTATATAAGAATTTTTACATTTAAAGCTTGAACACCGTTATCAAATTGAAATGTTATCGAAATTTTATGAGTAGGTGCAAGTGTTGTCAGTCTTTAATTCAATGGAGAAAACGTGATTAATCTTTATCATGTGGTGACTTATCATGAAGTAATATCTTCCTCTTCCAGAGGAATGGGCTATTTTTTTTAATGCCTCTTAATTGTTTCTATTGTTTTGAACAATATTTTGTGAAATAGTAATACTGTTAGGGATGAAAAAAGACAAGTTATCTATAAATAAAATAAGGCATTGTGAATGAATAATAAGATTCAGCTAATTATTCTTTGTAAAGATTCTCCGGCGTTGCTTTGATCTATTAGCCTTAATCATTTAAGTTACTTAAAATTTACCACCAAGAATACTAATGACAACGCGCGCGCGTTTTCGAGAAGTTAAGTATCCTGATTCTGAAATAAAGTGTTTTACTAGAACAGTGATGGCGAACCTATGACCCGTGGGTCAGACACTGACCCACGCAAGCTTTTTAACTGATCCACGATTGCTAGGCAACCACTTGTTTGTTTACGCGGGTTTATTTAAATTTTCTAATTTGTGTGGACAATTATATTACATTTGATTTTTTCAAGCCCATTGACACAAAAGCAATTTAAATGCTGTCTATAACCTTCAGTTTGATCATTACAGTTCCAAACACTAGCGTAGCTAGTTCTGAGTGGACCCTGAATCAAAATTCTTTGGAGTCCTTTTTTGGTGGGTTCTCAATATTTAACGATCTCTTCTTACACATTTTAGGGCCCCTGAAGCTTGGGGGCCCAGTATCATTGATACGGTGGTAGCTAAATCCCTGGTTCCAAAGCTACGCAAACGACAACAAATGTATATGAAAGTATGTATTATTTGAAATAAAGCAAAAGTGTCTACAAAATATCAAATAAAGTGTTTAAGTTTACTCACATTTTGTTCGTTGAACAATCGAAAACCAAAGCAAAAAAACCATATTTAAAGCACTTTCTTCTGATAAAATGCACTTTAATCAGTTATGTTTGTAGAAAGAGACTTCAATAGCGCTCTTTTTTACCCATTATAAGCCAATTGAATTTAAAGATGTTTAGTTTTAAAAATATACTCTGTTAAAATTTTTTAAAACTAACTCTGGTGCAAATAAGCATTAGTGACCCACGCGCTAGTACTTTAAAAAATATGAACAAAATTTGACCCACGTCTCAAAAAGGTTCGCCATTCCTGTACTAGAGTTTGAGTGAATATTAACGTCGCACTGTTCAGCTACACGAGGGCTTTTGGCGACGGACCACGTAATTTTGAACCATGGTCAAGTGACGTGGACGACACCTGAGCTGGCACCCCTTTTCCTAACTACCACACCAACGGGAGGACGTTTTAGCTCTCGACAGATTTAACGTGCATCGCTGCCCTACACGGCGGGTCTTCAGTGGTATTGGGCTCGAACTCATGACATGTGCCTGCCGTGGTCCGATACCTTAACCACTGGGCTACCGCAGCCCTATCCCTGTACTAGAACCTAAGACTTTTAAAAAAATAATACATTATGAAGTATTTCTCGGATATTTCATATAGAAAGCACATATCGAAAATCAATGGCGTCACCATAACAAGAGGGGCGTCTTAAGACTTCTTGAAGCCTTGGGCCCCTACATAAATGTAGGCCCCACCTATGACCCTTTAAAGTAGATAGTACGTAGTAAACGTTGTCTCAAACAATAATCCGAAACAAATAAATGTGCATGACTTGCAATCGCACAAACCGGCTAGACCGACTGCAGCCTTTTAACTGCAAGAGTAATGATGGTGTATAGTGGTAAGCCTAGGCTCGTACGTGGACGATGATCACATACAGCCAGTTTACATATCGTCCAAAATTCCCAATTTTTTGGAGAATACAACCGGAAACAGCATTTGACCGTTGAAATTATTCAAAGAATGATTTTATTAAGGTTGAGTTGAAAACGAGATAAAGTCCTCATTGCGGCCGAAGTCCTGGGCCCATGCCTTAAGGCATCCGACTACACAAAAATCATGTTTTTCAAAAATTGACAATTTTTTTTTATGATTTTATTTTATAGATCTTATTAGCTTAATAAAAATACCAAGTTTTTTATTTTCCATTCGCTAGAACAAAAACTACAAGTGTTTAGTAAAAGAAAATGCCATACCTTTACACAAGATGTCAAACTTTAAAATGCGTTTTACTCGAAATGTGTTTTTTTTTTCTTTTTTCGAAAAGATCAAATGGGGACCGCGATTGCTCAAAAAGCTTTGAAAATAATTTGCTTAAATTTTTTTGCGTAAGTACTGTATAACGGTATAAGTGTTTTGACCTTCAGATTTATCAATCACCGTTTTATTTCAAAATTTACAGTCCTTTATGTGAATATAATCACTTTTTTAAGCAATTTCATATAATCACTAAGAGATAAAGTGCTCTAGTTTTTGTAAAAATTAAAATCTCTTATCCAGAAGGTCGCTTCAAACATGAACTACAAAGTAACATCAAAATTGAAAAACTGAGAATTTGTTAATAAGATTTTTGTACAGAACAGGCCCCGTTTATGTAATTTTTTGTACATTTTCACCAGTTTTTTCCCATTTTACTATTTTCAATTTTAAATCATATAAAAAAAATTCTGTTTTCAATTTTAGGATTTTTTTTTCTTAAAATATACTAAATAAATCTAAAAATCACAAAAAATCCCCATATCTTCATTTTTTCAAAAAAGGTTGTATCAAGTAAGTTGTCAAGTCCCTGCATAACAATCATTACTTCAAAATCTTTGCACTGACCTGCTAATCAAAACTTTACTAATACATTTTTTCCTAGCAAATATAATATTGAAAACTTCTTTTTTGTGACTATTATTGAAGAAACTAAAAATAAGAAGCCTTAGATAAACATGGAAACTAAAATAGGAGGCTTAGATAAACAATAACCTTATAAATATTGATTGTTGTTATAAACCCCTTGTCCCTTATTTCATTATTGTACATCTTATTACTCAATTTCACTACAGTTCATTTTATAAGATAATAGAAAACTAATAAGCTAAATTCACGTGACGTCATAATCACACGATAGCTGCAATCATGCGTTTCCAGCTAATCGGTTTAAATATACGTGACATCCCAGTCATATGATAACTGCAACATCCAAAAATGCTGCCAACTTTTGTTTTTTGCAGAAACTTGCTTTTCAAAAAAAAACATAGTTAAAAATAATAATTTTGAATAAGCAAAACGAACTTTATTTAAAAATACAGGGATATCAGAATTTTTATTTTTGAAAAACATTTTGAAGAATCTTAGTACTCTTTAACAATTTTAATCATTTATCAAATTTGAAATTTTACCTAAATTTTAAATGTAGAATATCAAGTACAATGCTAATTTTGAATTCAATAAAAAACACGTGACTGCATTTATGATGTGTTAGTCATGAATTTAGTCCATTTATTTGATATCACATGAAATAAATGTGCAAAATACCACATTTACAAAGTGTAAAATTTCTGAACTTAAGCTTAAAAAATTCACATGAATATTAAGCTTGAAAATTATGATTATAATGTTTATAATTTAATAATAGAATAGAGAAAAGTGAATGAATGCACAAATTTTTATCAATCATACTAATATCAATACATATTTTTTCATTTAAATTTTAACTGAAATTTTTATAGGATAAAACAAGGTCATGATATACAATTACGTCATCTTTTTGGAATTGGTTCAAAAAGTATGTTGGCATGTTTTTTCCAGAGTGCAATAGTTACACATAGTCACCACATGTAATCAATAACGAAGTCGCACGCACAATAGCCATTTTTTCCACAATCACGCCAAAAGCAAGATAAACTACAAAATATGGTAAACCTATTTTCCATGCGTTCGGCCGTTCAACTACGATCGGACCACTATTGGCGGATGTCACTTTGACGTCATGCTCTATAGGATGTGGGTGAGATACTAACCAGGATATACAAGCAAAAATCGAAGAATTACTTGAAAATGAGGCGAATTTCTGAATTTTTTCTTCATTTTTTATTTGTTACAAAAACATTTTTTTTTTACATTTTGTCAGAGAGGATCTCGGTGACTGGATTTGTTGAAGAGTTAAGCATTGTTTACTTACGGATTCGAAAGCGGATTCTTAGGGTTGTACTTTGAGGGAAGTTCTATTGTCATTCTGGGTGATAGCGGTTACAGACACTTCAGGTAGCCGGATGCATGACTGGAATTTGTTGATAAATTTTTTACTCGGGCCGAACAGTTTCTGTTGTAAAGGCGACAAAACGATGAATAAGAAAATGAGTCATTTTTTTTCCATCAGAAGATGTTTTTTCGTGATCAAGGTTTTTCTTTTGTGGTCGTGAATCACGATTTATTCAAAGTTATTTTAATTTAAAATTCTTATTTTGGAAAATTTATAATAAATTTATGAAGTAAAAAGGAAGGAAATCATTTTTCTTTGGTGTGTATTATAATAAGAGTTAGGTGCAATATTTTAATATTGCAAATTCTTGTAATGAAAACTTCATTCAAATTTAGTTGTCGAATTTCTTTGAAAATTGCAACTCTTCAACATAAATCGTTTTATATTTGTAGTTGAATATGCACAATACAATCTTCTGGAATTCGCAACACTTTTTTTTCTTTTTTGCAGGAACTACTAAGAAAAACATATTGCTTAAAATTTCAAGTACATTAGAAAAAAATAAAAAATGTTCAAGGAAATGTATATTTTTATTTTTATCAACAATTTATATTGAGGAAGTTGATGCCACAGTGACGTTCAAAGGGGGGGGGGGGGGGGCCAGGGCGGTATCAAAAACCAAAAAATTTTTTAATATTAACCCTAGGGAATAAATACCCCTCCGCGCTTCCGTGTGGATTTTTTTTAATGTACCCCCACCCATAAGATAGGTTGTGTACGCCTCTAATTGATGTACAAATACAAATTCGTAAATCTAAAAAAATTTCTATCAAAATACGCATTAAGAATACGTACAAATTAATTTCACACATTTAAAAAGAAATTTTAACATAATTAGCAGCAAAGTGTAAAATAATTCTTCCTTGTTCTAATTCATTAATTTCATTGTACTGATCAATGGCGCAACGAAGAATATTTAGGCCTTTTCGCAAAGTCAAGTTTTGGGCCCCAAGTTGGATTTTACAAAGGGTAGGTACTTGACGGCAGTCAGGCTTTGGGCCCCTCTAGAACCCTGGCTCCCCCCACACGTGATGCGGGAGTTTACGTTACGCCACTGGTACTTTTATGTCTAATTTATATACGTGGAATAACTCAATTATTTGAGAATATATTATATATATATATATATATTGAAATTTATAATATTTATTCCATTACAGTCTACTATGATCTATATTTTCAACTAGTTATAAGTGTAAAATGTCCATAAACTTAAAATAGAATGACAAATAATATTTTTAAAGTTACCGGAGCTTTACTTTGAAGGATTGTTTTTCACTCTGTCATCGTATCTCCCGAGTTTTCAGCTTTACCTTTTATTTTCGAAATTAAACATGGCATGATTTTCACATGTACCTCATCGCGGTGGATGACTTATTAGATTTAAACAAATACATCATTTTTATAACAAATACATGATGATTTTTTTTAATAAATGAAAAGGCATCTGATAATTCATTTCGAAGTACATAAATTCAAAATTTTTGAATTCTTTGAGTGTATCAAACCATTTCATTCCTATTCATATGTAACATTCATGCTGAACTTATGGCACCTTAGCATGACAGTGCTGTTTATCCACATCTTTGAAATCTACAAAGAATGGATCGTGACGTTAACATGTACTAAATGACTAATTTTGCGAGCCCTTTTCTAGAAATTTCCAGACTATACAAAAACCTCACGAAGTATTTGTAAATTAAAATTAGAACTACGAATAGAATAAAGTATATTTGAATTCAGCGGGAGGAAAATAAAGCTACCAGGGCAATATAATATAGTTCAGGAGCGTACACACTTTTTTTTTTTGTATGAGGAACCGGGGAAAGGGGGTTATATTCAGTGATGTATTTTAATACTTTTTGGGCCCTACACAAAAATAGGCCCAATTTGCGATACTTTTAAGGGAGCAGTATATAGCAAGGGTCGGCAACCTATGGCACGTGGTACAATTCTCAAGGGAACTCAGCATTACTCTACAAATTTATCAATTTTTCAGTGGATTGAAATTGTTAAATTTATAATGGACCTTATTTGACAAACAGCTTCAGAATTATGGACATTTACGGAGTTAAGAAAAAATCTGTAACTCTAAAGATAAATTTACAGTTATTTTGTAAATTATTGAATGTCATTGCTGGAGAAATTTAATTATTTGAAGAGAGAAAATTGCATGTACTCTGATTTCCGCTTTTGTGGTTCTACATATCGAAGTGAAGAATATTTCCTCATATGAAACAGATGTCGAGTCCGCAAAGAAATTGTTTAACAACTGAATATTCAGAATCGTGTCAAATTGAAAGTCCCACATTATATCCCTGATTTTGTGATATGAAAGTAGAGCGGTGCAAGCAATAGGTTCATATTAAAATGTTGATTTATCTTTTATTTAACTGTAAAGAAGGGAAATACTTATATTTTATGTTGTCTATTTCTTATTTTAAAATATATATGTTAAAAATACATAATATATGTATAATTTTAATTTTTTTTTAAAGAAATAGTTATATTTTTTACTGTTTATTTTTATGTTAAGAAATATATTTATATATAAACGAGGTTAAATTAACATATAATAAAGCTGTAAACATCTATATTATTCACCTCTATTCTCTTACTCTGCATGCATTACCACGGGAATCAAATTGTTTCAAAAATGTCATACTGTGTGGCACGCTGGATCATATGGGTAGATTGGTTTGGCACGCCACTGCTAAAAGGTTGTCGACCCCTGGTATATGGCATACGTCGCCAAATACTGGAACAAACGGTAACCCGTAATAAATAAATGTGCGTGACTCACAATTTCACAAATATAAGCACAAGCATACTCGACCGACCTCCGTCTTTCGATTAAAAGAGTAATGATGATGTACGGTGGTAGACCTAGACACATGGATATGCCATTCTAATGTAGTCTTGCCATTGTTACAAGTTGCCGTATAGTTCGGAATTCCCAATTTTTCGGAGAATATGTCCGGGAATAATATCTAACGATTAAAATTGTTCAAATCATGATTCTATTGAAATCTAATCGAGAACGAAATGAGTCCCCTCCCTCTCCTCCCCGAGGATCTGGGTGCCTTAAAACGTCCTCGGGTATATTTTAAACAATATATATATAAATTAAAGTCGATTCCTGCTGCATTAGGAAAGCTTACTGGCGCCATCTGTTGCAGATAAACTTAACTTCGTCAGAAATGCAGAATAAATTTAAAATTAAAAAAATAATCAATGAATTAATATTTGAAAAAAAAAAACTGTATTAACATCAAGTGTCATCCACTACAAGTTTTAGCAAATGTATTTGAACTTGAATGGATAAATAAAGTATTTAATTCCTTCCTCAGTGGCTCGACCAGCCCAGGCGGGGCCTTAGCCTTCTCAAGAAGCCTTTTCCATAGGCCAGCCTTCTTGCTAGTGTTCTTAGTTCTCAAAACTAGGTGATCTTTTTCAAGGCCATCTAAGATTTGGTCTGCCCTTTTTTCATGTGCCAATTGGTTGAGCATTGGACTTTTTTAGTGGCCTGCCTATTTAATTCGTTGTATGTAGAGGAAATTAACAATGTCAGATTTTTTTTATATGATTGATAGAGCTCTAAATTCAATCTTCGCGAAGTATTTTTATTAACGATTGAAAATTTGAACGATACATATATTGGGAGAGAGTGAACCAACAGTATGAATTGTGAAAAAGACGTAGAAGAATGTGCCAAAGCGTAATCTTAATGCAAAAAATTAAAAATCCGTTGGTCTTTTAAAGGAAGGAGTTGACCTTGTGTATTCCACTGAACTATTTGCATGTTAATGATCTTACAAAAATGTATTTTATGTAAATTTGCAGTTAAAATTCAATAGCAGTCAATTGTGTGTAGGTTACATTATTATTAGTATCATTGAAATTCAACACTACTGAAGATTTACTCATAGAAGAAAACTTAAGAAAAATTTAACCATTTCACCCCCAATGTGTAACCAATCCCCGCTGTTTTGTAGGTACTGAGATAACACAGTTCATTGAAACAATGCTGCATTCAACATAACACACTCCTCACAATGATGCCGATAACTCAAGACTGAGTGAAACAATGACAGATTTACTTCTTATAGATAAGATAGTGCTCAAAATAATGCTTTCTTCCAGAATTTTTACACCCGTTAACTAAAAGTTCCAAAAAATAAGATAACTTAATTAAAATCAAACTTTTATATAGAAGGTTTTTTTTTTTGCTCATTGAAGAATCCGTAGCTAAACGCTGTGCCAAAAAAAAAAAAAAAAAAAAAAATGTTGATGTGAAAGTAACGTTAAAAATAAACAATTGATTAAAAAACTATTTTCAGTTCTATTATTTCCCGTTAACAACCAAATTGTTATCTGCCATCTCATTTAGCAACTGAAAACACTCGTCGTCGGTCACAGTTATTTAAAGAACAAAAAAAGGTTTTTCTAATCCCAAATGAGCATAAATTGTATTATATTTAGATATGAAAAAATTAACAAACTAAATAGGTCAGTGAACCTTTTTCACTGGGCACTTCAGTAGCGATTCTTTGAAACTGAGCAGGAAAAAATAATTGCTTTTCAAAACTGACCACACACACACACACACACATATATGACATAATTTGGATATAAAACTGTACAAACTATTAAAAAGCCCCTATTTCCTGAAGAGTTCTAAAGACGATTATTCTGTTGCCATTCCATTTGTTCCGTGGCTTAAAATGATTAAACAAACTATAAAAATCTTTTATGGTTCTCGAAATATTTTCCTCATAGCTTTGAGAACGTATTTCAACAAATTTCCTCTTCCAAATGTCTTCTTGTCGATTCGGACACTAATGATGAATTAAAAACGTGGATTTATTTAAAATTTATTCAAGCATCCATCATCTTGGGCTTTGTTGAAATTTAAAATAAAAAGTAATGGTGAAGAAAGATGATTTTTATAAAAGATTAATTTGTTAAAAGACTTTTGAAGCAAGCTATTTCAGTTTCAATAGGGAAATATTGTATGTTCAAGTTACCCTAGCATAGTTAAGACATAATATAATCCGGAATGAAAATGCATAATCAAGATTCTTTCTTTAATAAAAGCATTTTTAGACATAAGCGCCATTTTCTAAAATTATGGATCAATAGTTATAGTTTTTTTAGAATTAGGAAACTTTTCTTTAGAGTAATTCTCAACCTTTTTTTGCTTGTGATTTTAAATATATGGAGCCGCACACAAACACTTTAATATTTATTATTTGAATAAATACCTTCAGCTTAAAGCTCTTTTTTCCATTAAAAGTAATTATAAATCCCCGTGCACCTCAAAGTATCACGTGG
Source organism: Trichonephila inaurata madagascariensis (assembly GCA_019973955.1). NCBI lineage: Eukaryota > Metazoa > Arthropoda > Arachnida > Araneae > Nephilidae > Trichonephila > Trichonephila inaurata. The sequence goes on along the minus strand of BMAV01026198.1, from coordinate 249,399 downwards.
GGCTTACAAAAATAAGTATAAACACACATTACAAAAAAAAAAAAAAAAAAAGTGAATGAAGGGTTGTAAATGTTTACTATAAATTTACAGAACTTGTAAAAAGCATTTCTGGTAGAAATAATGTGGAGAAAATCTGGAGGCCGATTTATATTAATGCCCTCGAGAGCCAGTCTTGGAATCTTTCTTTCTCTAACAAACTTGGAACACAGATGAAGCACATGTTCTACATTTTCCTCGCCACCAGTATTACCATCGCAGGAAGATGACGGAACCAAATTAAATTTGTTCAAATAGCTTTTAAAGTTACCATGACCAGTGAGAAATAGGGTTATTTTGTAATTAGTATAAAAATGATGGCATGACAGTCTCTTATTAACGGTTGGAAAAAACTTCTTTAAGCTCCCTTTAATTGAAACTAGCTGCATGGCCCGGCGTTGCACGGGCTTTCTTTCCCTCATCACGCCAGCATTTCTGTGTGTTTGTACGCGCGCAATGTGAGTGATTTCTCTATAATTATTTCATCTCTCATTAAATTTCCCTTTATTGAAATTTGTTCCACGTATTTTTGAGTTAAGACAGGTTTCTTTTCCCTCTCTATAGCCCGATATTACACGAGATTTTTTTTAGTGTAAAATTCAGTGTAATTGAAATGAGATATTTTTGGTTCCACACAAGTTTTCACTCTTTTTTCTTCCGTACTATTCTTGTAAAAGGATTTAGGAATAATAACGGAAATGTTGACTATTAAAAAATATAAAAGCTTAAAAATTTAAAACGGATTGAGGAATAATTTTTTTTTATAGGGGGAGGGGGTCAGTTTCACCATTGATCACATCATGAATCGTCACAGTAGATATACGAATTTTGGATACTGGAGTTCACTAGTACGTGTAAGGAATCACCAAGTAGTAGATTTCATCACAGAAATATTGATTCCTTAAGAATTTTCTCCCCTCCCTATTATAACTAATTTTCTTTCTGAAGTAGCAAATGTAAAATATATATTATACATAGTTGGAGGCTATTTTATGAATTTAGGTTGTGATGGCTACAAACTAAAGAAATAACCCATCCGTGAAATTAGAAATTTCACTGTTGGAAAATAAAAATGTTAATATTCTTGAAAATCGTAAACTAAGGAAAGACTACGGCTACGATGTATGACTGTTTAATGCACACCTTCATAGATTCCAAAAAGTCGATAGTTCTATCTGCCCCTTTGTTGCAATGGTGTGGTGATATATGCTGAGCCTCTCCCCGTTGGGTCAGCGCTCTCTCAGAACAATGTTTTCTCAAGATACTGGATTCTCAAGAGGCTTCAAAACAGTTTGCAAACCTGATCTTTTGTTTTATTTGTTATTTTTATTATTTTAATTTTTTTTTTAGGGGTATTATCTTTTTCATTTTCCTTTTAATATAATTCTTTGTACAGACTTTTCAATGTATATTATTGTATTGTGTGTTCTATATATTGCAATATTACTGTATTTTAATTTTGGACCTATATGGCATAAGAATACCCGTCTTTGTATTGCCAGCTGCATCAGAAAAAAATTTTCTTGAAAATTAAAAAAAAAAGAAAAAATGGATACTAAGTATTAAAATGTGCGAACTTGTGCTAAAAAGTTTAAAGAAAGTTAATAGTAAAACTCAGAACAAAATAACAATAGAAAATCTAATTGATTCATAAAAATTATTTTGAGAATGATTCTGATGCAGAAAATGGCGAAATAATAATAAAAAAAATAAATAAAGTACTGAAGTCTTACATAATTGAAATGGCACATAAATAATTATGCTACACAAACCCAATTCCCGCTTCGAAAGTATCCATTTCCAGAAGAATGCATTTTCATCCACCTTGGATTGGATTTTATTTTCTCAGAGTATAAATTAAAAAAAAATTCAAAAAACTTGATGGCACATTAAGAATTTGGCGGCACACTACACTAATACGTTAGCAATATACCCAAGAGACCAACTGCTGTTTCACAAAAACAGCTGGAGACGTTCTCTTTTAAGGTGAAGCAGAATCTTCACAGGGTGCGACGCAAGCGGAAACAAAAACAAAGCACTTACTGAGTGACGTAACTTTTTAAAAAATCTTTAGTGGAGATGTAAAATATGTATTTAATTTGTGTTAAAATAAAAAAGGAAGCGAAGCTAGTTGACCTTGATTACCTCACCCAACACCCAACTCGTTCTCTGTTCGGTTTTTCAAGGCTGTATCGAACGTTACGTTCCGAGATCTCACGATACTACTAAGACCCGAACACCTATGCTAACATTTTATGACTTCTGTGCACTTAAAGTGATAATTTGGAGTGTGTTTTTAGAAGCAGCACATTCATAGAGCAGGAAAAGGGTGATTATCAATCACGTTTTCCATGTCAGGTGCCGCGCTTTCTTTTCTTTGTAGTATTTGACATTTTACACGTGACTCTGACCACTCCCACACACTTTTCAATTGATAACGTGCACGCGTTACACAGTGCTTATAGTAACAGATAAAAGTTTTCTCATTACATAAAACTGACATATTACTTTTGTTTACCCTGACATCTGTATTCATTTCGAAACGTCTCAGCACAGTGCGTATTTGGAAACCGAAACGAACGCATGACTTGAAGTAGGAAGTTTTAATTCGATTAAGGCAAATCTGGAGAAATTTTATGTTTCCATTTTGATGCAATACTTTCAAGTCATTATGTGTCGATTCTATCTTAAGAAACTTCACGTATTGTGATTGTATTTTCTGTTAGGCAATTGGTAATAACTTTTACCGAAGGTCTAATATGTAAGGTTTCTCTAATGAAATAAGAAAATATAATCTTGCTAATTATCTATTGGTTTAAAAAAATGCATTTTTTCCCCATAAGTGAACAGTAGCTTGTTCTATATTGTCGATTTTTCTTAAAATGGTCTTTTAAATAAATATTTTCGAATAGTTTTCAAAGCCTGGTTGCATTTTGAATGCATATAAAACTCGCAAAATTATGATTTGTGATTAAATATCCCAGATTGATCACAAATTTTTTAAAAAAAGTATTCGTATCTTAAAACTGACATTTCTTTTCTAATATTCTAAAGTTAGAGTAATACGTTGCAAAGTATTTTTCAATATAAGTTAAAAAAAAAAACTATCGATTTTTAATATTTTGATAAATTTATTTGAGTGCTATTCGTTTCATACCTTAGTATAAACACATTTTAACAAATTTTTCTAAAAAAGTAGTAAAAAAGCAAGTTCCTTGATATATTTCAAATCGGAAATACTTTTCTTATATATAAACAGTCGAACCTCTATATAGTGAACTTTTTCCTGGAACCTTGAAAATTTCACGATTTTCTTTGTAAATAACCTCTATAGCGAAGTGCATTTTATATATAACGAACTTTTTCTTTTGTGATTCAATTTTTCTTCTCCCTTTTTGTAAAGTATTTCTGAAAAAAAATTTCAAGTTACTCTCTCATTAATACATTTTATGGTGGTCTTAAATATTGAACTGCTTTTATTAGATCCTAATTCGCCGAGAGCAATAGTTCTGGACGTTTCATCCAAGTGCAACCTTTAACCCCCATTGCTCAGTTGACTAAAAAACATCTTCGATATTCTCTTTCACCCTCAGTGGAGTTGTCCTGTGTCATAATTATAAAATAATGTTTGTTTAATATTATTTGTATGCTTTAAATTATAAAATGTCCTTAAAATTCATTAATTTTAGAAAAAATTATTTTCTCAATATTGAAAATACTGTGAATTCTTTGACATTCTTTTTTCTTGTTTTCCTTGCAGTTTTTCTTTTTCGATGAGTAAGATTACTAAAATAAACATATTAATTTTTTAAAAAAAGGTATGAATAATAATTTTTTTAACATATAATGTTTATGAATTTAAAATTTGTTTTATGTTGTTTATAAAGTAAATTAAAAGATGAACCTCTATATAACGAATTTTCCATATAACGAACTTTTTTAAGGGGGATTTAGCGACTTCATTATATAGAGTTCCGACTGTATTACATTTAAAATAAAAGTCTTACATTACATGTGTACTTAACATGAAATACTTACTACCAAAGGATATAAAAAATAAAAATGAGAAATAAAGCAGTAGTCGCTGAATAAGCTTTGAATGTGGAGATTGAAAGCAGTTGTGTAATTTTTTCCCAATTCCATGGTTTGCAGAATTACTGCAGAGTTCAAAATACTGTTTCGGAAATTAATCTTAAGCAATCTGAAGTTGATTTAAGTGTTGATGGAATACTTTAACTCAATCTCCTTAACCTTCTGTAGTCAAATAGGATTCCTGTTAAAGATATAAATCCTAGAATTTGTGTTTTGCATACGATATCTTAATTCGATAACTTGACACGATACAATGTTCCTAGTTGAAAAGCATGTCTAATAAGAAATTCAATGCAATTAATTTTAAAACAATTGAAAAAATGTTAAAGTATTTTTTTAAATTTTTTTATTCAGGTTGGCGTTGATTTAAGTTTATTTACATTTTAACTTGCAATAAATTGTTTTAGAAGTCTAAAAGATAATATCTTTTCATACGGCCAATTTAGCATGAATTTCTTCATTTAATACATGTATACATCGTACTTACAGTAAAATCCGGCGTGTAACCTTTCAAGCTGCAATTTTTAATTTCTAGGTATATTCACCGTATAACGCGCACCACTTTTTTTACGAAGGAATTTGAATTATTCATGCGCAATGTTCTTATGTTTTGAGATAATGTATTCGAGATATTATTCCAAGTTATGAAAAGAAATTAGTATTCTTCAACTACAATCCTTTAAGTTCGTAAGAAATGTCATTTCTTTTAAATAAACAGTATTTTTCGATCTATGTAGAAGTCTTAATTTTTTTTCTAAGCTCATCTTTTACTACTTTAAAGCTCTCATTTTTTTTCAATACCCGTAGTATAACACGTATCAGTAAATTTCGATTTTATTTTGTGTTAAAAATGCGCGTTTTACGCCGGATTTTACGGCAATTCAATTTAGATAATTGTCAATTTAACATTATTGTAGATTTGCGCTATAGATTGCAATGTGATAGATCTCGGTAATCATGGTGTATTGACTTATATGACACATAAACCAATACTTTTATGTACTGCGTTATTCGGAGATCCATATTAATGCCACAAAAGTAACAGGATGGCTATGAGTGAAGAAAGTAGTTTTAAGGCTGCTTTCGGCAAAAGTACGAGAGCCTGAACTAAACGCGGAGCACATTTTCAGACAGAAAAATGCCTCAATTTTCATGAAAATTTGCAACATTATAACTCGTACATCTATTAACAGTATAGCGTTTCTAAAATTTCAAAATATTCCTTGAGTATTAGTTTTTTTTTTTTTTTTTTTTAACGCGTGAAAGGACAGCTCATTTAACATTACGGTATAGGAGAAAAAACGTGAAACGCGTTTTATACCACAAGAAATGTGGCTCAGTTCTGTCAAAAAAGTGAAGAATGATAAAATATGTTGTTCTCTAACGGATAAGTGAAGCCAGAATATCGTTAATTTTTCATTTCTTTTATATCTGAAAAAATGTACCTAATTCGGGTCCTATTCTTTAACATAAACTGAAAACAGCCTTAAGCGGTGATCGAGCGACGAGGATGATATTCTTTCAAGTTCATTCCTCACTCTTTAACAATAACCCCACACCAATGTTAAGACACCGCGTCGTGGCCGCTTTAGATGCATCCGCCGCCCTTTCTGCCGCCCCCAATACCGAGGATTATGGGAACTCTGTTCTAATATGTGTATTCTTTTACACGATTAAGTCGGATGGAATTAGAAATCGAATACATAGCTTAAACCAGATCATTGACGGCTACAATGTTCGCGACTATGACTTCGCAGCTACCACGACTCATTCGGAGATCAAATTGGATTTAACGCGAGCAACTTACCCCATCATTCCACATAACATTTTCTAAGGAAGTCTTAAGAGAATGATAACTATATTAACGTCGCACTACAAAGAAACACGAGGGCCATTGGCGACGAACCTTGAAATTTTGAACCTCTATCAAGTGACGAGGACGACACCTGAGCCGACACCCCCTCTCCTAACACGTTGGGTGTTCAGTGGCGTGAGTGAGTGAATATTAACGTCGCACTGTTCAGCTATACGAGGGCTTTTGGCGACGGACCACGTAATTTTGAACC
>BMAV01026198.1:207584-243105 GCA_019973955.1 Trichonephila inaurata madagascariensis | reverse complement strand
ATTTCAGCTCTTGACAGATTTAATGTGCATCGCTGCCCTACACGGCGGGTCTTTAGTGGTATTGGGCTCGAACTCATGACATGCCTGCCATGATCCGATACCTTGACCACTGGGCTACCGCAGCCCCGGGTGTTCAGTGGCACCAAGACTCTAATCCGCGACACACTGGCTAAGAGTTTGTGACCATAATCACTAGGTTACTGCGGCCACAAGAAATAATCTTAAAAATCAACGACTCTAACCCATTTATACCATGATTTTGTTCTAAGGCAGGGGTGGGCATTAAGTCGATCACGATCGAACGGTGGACCACCAAGACATTTTGGGGTGACCGCCTGAAGATTAGCAGTTAATAATTTTGCACCGAAATATTCAAGACTTACCGACAGTATGCAGACTTTGTCTTATAACCACGAGAACCAAATTTAGAGGAATTTTGAATTGTTTGATATTATATTTGTGGCTATTATTATATTTGTGTGTATTTTGCGTTTTGCTTTAAACGCGGGTTTAGAAGTGTGAGTTTTTTTTTAATTATGTAGGCAAGTACATATTCCATTATTTTTTTTAAGTTATAATAAATATTGTGGACATTTTTCTTATCTCACCTCACCTAAGCCACTAGGTGGACCGCACAACACCTTGAAAAAATTTAAAGTAGCCCGCACCCTGGAAAAGTCTGCTCACCCCGGTTCTAAGGCATATGCTTCCCTTCCGGACAAGCATTGACCAAGTTTCAAAAGTACGAGGTCAGTCGCCAATAGCACGTCGTGCAGTTTTATAGTGCGACGTTAACCCGTTCAGGACCGAGCGATTTTTCCCGTTAAGCCGAGCACCATTTAAAAATTCATATAAAATCATTACTGTTATAAAATATGCCGAAATTTACAGTTTATAATCATTCCATATTTCATTTCAAAATTCAGATCATACCGGTGTGATCATGGGCCTCAGAACGGGGGCAAACGCAATCTCACATGTAATACTGTGTTCCCTGAATTGATTACATATGTGATCATGGTCCTTAACGGGTTAATATAACCCTCACTCCAGAAGAGTATATTATTTTGACATATTTAAATGCTTAAATCTATTTTCTTGAGCCGGCTTTGAGAGTAGTATTTAATTTCAAACTTTTAATCGAGCATTTGATCCACTACATACATCATTTGAACGTTACACACGCAAAGAAACCTTTTCAGTCAATTACAAGAGATTTAAAAGCAAATCATTTCATTATGTGCAAAAGGAAAACCTTCCACCATCTGTTAGCCATCTACGCACCGACTACACGACTAAGATGGAATGCAGATGACCTTTGGGTGCCGTCGACAGCGTCATTGCCCAGTTTAGCAACGCGTGATGCCACCTTATATTGTTGCGAACGCCCATGCGGAATGCATCCGTTATGATGCGAGTCAGGATTCTTTTGTTGAGAGACTTCGCATATGCTACCAAATTGTTATGTCTACGCTGGGAAAGTTATTTAACGACGGGTGTTAATCATTGTAATTAAACCGCGTCGCTCGGAAATAGATAAACGAGTTTTAACATCTGTGGTATAAACAAGATGTATTTGCTAAGTCAATGATTCAGCCAAATAGAGAAAGATCTTGGCGAGATTTATGCGGTGGGATGTTATGTGTGGAGTGCAAAAACGTTATGTTGTGCTATTGATTTGGTGAATAACGAATACTGTTCCGCATACAGATAAAGAAAAGGGTTTCGTCAAAGTGTTAGGTAAAATGTTTTTGTTATGTAAAAAAAAAAGCCACATCCATCAAGAATTTTGTTTTTTCTTCTGCAAAACAACTGATTTATATCTCTGACGCAAATCATATGGTATCCACAGACCGATTAGCATAAACAAAAACATTTTTTTTTTTTTTGATTTTGTAAGTTACAACACATTGCAGATAAGGTTTGTTAAAGGTGGAAAAATTTGAAGGAATAAAATGGAAAGCAATTTTTTAGAAAATAAAAATTCAGAGAAATGCTGTAATATTTCATTTATTCATAAAAAAGCTATTCGGTCGGAAAAACGACGCTAACTGGAAACGAAATTATGCCCAAGAATTGACCATTGAGTTAATCGTTGTCTTAAGAATATTTAAAATGGTAATTAATTTTTCGACCAAAAAAAAAAAAATTCCATTTCGTAATTATTAAAGCTCAAGCATAAGAAACCGTGGAATTTTTAATGTAACAAGGAAATTTGACATTACACAAATATATAGGAGGAAAGTGATACGTGCTTGGTTGGAATTATTTTGGCGCAAGAACTACGGCTTTACTCCACCAAAAATTTGTTTGCGGTATTAAAAAGTTTAATATAGAATGCTGGTTAAAAAAGTAAATGATAAATAGAATCTTGGGTATGATGCAAGAGTAGTTCCTTAAAGCAAATAATTTCCGGTGAAGGTGTTTCCCCACCAAATCAGACATGTTTAAAGTGGGCAAGTGATAAAACGAAATATACCAGACATTCAAGCAAAATATGACGTAATATATGGGAGAGTGAATATTAACGTCGCATTGTTAAGCCACAAGAGGGCTTTTGGCGACGGAACTCGTAATTTTGAACCATGGTCAAGTGATTAGGATGACACCTGTGTGTGAGCTGGCACCTCCCTCTCATAACTTCCACACCACATAAACGGGAGGACGTTTGAACTTCCGACAGATTTAACGTGCATTGCCCCCCTACATGGGGTCTTCAGCCGCAGTAGGCTCGATCTCATGACTCGGCGGTCACGAGTTCGTTACCTTGACCACTAGACTACAGCGGTCATCTACATGCATGCTTTTGCATGTTTTACTTTCTTCATGTTCACAGTGAAACAGAGCTGGTTTTTTTAAAAAAAATCTATTCTTTAAATCGTAAACATGGTTAATGATTACAAATGATTTATAGAATGCAAACCAATTTGAAAATTTCGCAAATTTTGATGCTATTGTACAATATAAGTGCATTTACGTGTGTATACGCGTTTTCAAATATGATCTTGAACTGATATGATGGCAGTTTATGTACTTGTTTACTGCATATGAATTAGAGGTTACGTAACTATACTGTTTTTATTGAGGGAAACAGCAGCAAAATATTTTATAATCAAAAGTTAAAAGAGTAGAATGTTCTAAAAAGTTAGTCATAGTGTGGCGTAAATGCTATTACACTATCATGAATTCTATTTAATAGTAAACAACAAACAAATCCTTTTCAGATAAAACTTTAGCTTTGAAAACAAGCACAACTGAAAACGAACCAACAACGGATAGCATAATAAATATTAATATTCATTACGAAAATGTATTACGGAAACTATTCAAAGATGATATCAAACTTTAGAATATCAAAATTCGAATATTACAAAATCAGACCCGCGTATAAGCAAATCCTTTCACTCTGCGAGAGAACAATACGTCATAATGCTCCCAATTTTCTAATATTGATCTTGATCAAACTTTTTTTTATCGAAGCGTCAATACATTTTATAATAATACCATTTACTCAGATCATTTGTCTGAAATGTGTAAGGACAAACGGGGAAGTCTACTAAGGAAGACAGGTATTGTATTTATATCCATTTTTTTATTCACCTATTGTGTTATATAAATTCAAAGCTTCAATTACATTAACCTTTATAACTTCCCGATTTTTTAAATTTCTATGAAAAAGTTATCAAAGCTAGTTCTCAAGTAATAATAAAAGGGGAAAATATATATATATAAAAATTAAGCTGTTTTAAATTGAATTTCAGTCATTTTTTTTGTTTGTTGCAGAAGTGCAACATTGCGTAGTAGTGCTGTAAATTACAAAACTTTTATATGAGGATTTTATTATCCATCATAAAATGTTTAAATTTCTTACTTGGTAATTTATTTCGTCAATAAACAAGAGGAAGCATAAAATATAATGGATTCTTTTTATAGCAAAAACACAGTTCTTGAGGCATCGGAGATTTTTATAATTGTTGTGATTTCTGGAAAAAAAGGACTTCCATCTAATGACAAAATTTGCTCGTATTTCGTTGCAGTAATAATAGATAAGTGATTTGTAGGTAATTAAAAAATATTGAGTCTGTGTTAAATTAAAATAAATCACATGTTGCAGAAATGCAACAGTGGGAAGTTTAAGGGTTAAAATGTTTTCTACCTTTCTATTTTTTATTTCTTACAGCTTAACCCTTTACCTACCAACGCAGTACTTGTAAGTACCACACACTTTAAAATTACATAGAATAACCATTTTTACGAATATTCGCACGATACATAGCAGGAATATTCTTTAAAATCCACTCTTCCACGATATATATCAACACAGGTTCTATGATGAATATTTTAGCGGGAAAGGCGAGTAGTTTTATAGCAGAAATTTCGTTTTCAGCCGACGGCGTTTTCAGCAGATTGCAAAGATTGTTACTTTTGTTCCGAAAAAATAGTTTTGTCAAAATTTAAGTATTTTATTTTTTTGTTTATTAATAAAGACCTTAGAAAACGATTTGACTATTTATTTTAAGTGAACAGTGTATATAACTAATTTTACAGTTGAATATCTTTAATTAATTTGCTCTAATTAATTACAGTTGAATATCTTTAATTAATTAATTTGCTCTAATTAATTACAGTTGAGCATCTTTAATTAATTTGCTCTAATTAAATTTCCCAAAGTTGAGTAATTTGTTTATGTATATCCCTTAATTTTCTAAGTAGTGATTCGAAAAAAAAATATTGCATGAAAATAATTGCAGTAAATTATAATGCGGTAGATAAAAAGTGCAAAAAAAGTTATATTCCGAGTACTGAATTGATTTCAGTATAACTAAAAGGTTAAACGGAGCTTATTAACTTCTCAATTTAGATGGATGCAGCAAATCTAAAATAAGGTACTTAAGACACCCCTGTCGTTAAGATTCTTTGAGGCCCTACGTGAGATTTTTTTTAAAAAGTAGACAGTATATAGCATGCATTGTCAAATACTCGTTCAAATGGTGATTTGAAACAAAAGTGTACGACTCGCAAATCTCAAAAACCTAGGCACAAACCGACTCGACCGATGGCCGCATTTCGACTATATGAGTTGAATGATTGTTTATAGTATTAGGCCTACGCCGAGACATGGACAACGATCATCACACTCTAGCCACTTTTACCAGTTGATATGCAGTTTGAAATTCCTTGTTTTTCGAAGAATATGTACCCGAATAATATTTGACCATAAAAATTATCCGGATCAGGATCTTAAAAAAAGAGTCGAGAACGAAACGAGGTCCTGGGCCCGGACCCAGTTGGCCTGTGCCTTAAGACGTCCCTGCTTAACGAGTGCCCATCGACTGCACCCATCATCTGACAGTAGCTCAATATTATAAAGCGTTCACTCTATTTTTTTTTTCAGAAATTTTACTAAGGAAGAAATAAATAAGTATCTAGATTGATTGATTGAATATTAACATCGCACTGTTCAGCTACACGAGGGCTTGTGGCGATGGACCACGTAATTTTGAACCATGGTCAAGTGACGTGGACGACACTTGAGCTGGCACCCCCTCTCCTAACTACCACACCAACGGAAGGACGTTTCAGCTCTCGACAAATTTAACGTCCATCGCTGCCCTATACGGCGGGTCTTTAGTGGTACTGGGCTCGAACTCGTGACAAGGCAAGCCACGATCCGATACTTATACCACTCGGCTACCGCGGCCGTATAAGTATCTAGAAATATTAACAAAAAACATGCCATTTAAAAAAAGCTAGTTCTACTGGGGCATGGGCCATATTTAGCACAATGCTGAAAACGATCGCCGATTTATCGATAGCCAAGTGTTTAATGTAAACAATAATTAAAAATGTGATATTTATGATCGTGGTGTAAGGTACAATAAGTAAGAAAAAGACAAGTATTGGTTGGACAGAAGGGTGAAAAATATAGACATATACGGTATCCCGGGGCTGCGTTTCTCGATTTTGCCAAAGACAGCAAAGTGAATGAAGGTTTATTAACGTCGTATTAAGCAACACGAGGGCTGTTGGCGACGGACCTTGTAATTTTGAGCCTCTGTCAAATGCCGATTACGACACCTGAGCCGTCATCCCCCTCTTCTACCACACCAACGGGAGGACTTAGTGGCTCAACAGATTTAACGTGCATTAGCGCCACATGACAGATCTTCAGAGGCACCAGGATTCGAACTCGAACATGCTTCGGTCACGAGTTCATGACCAAAACCACTAGGCTACCGTAGCCACGCCAGACAGCAAACCTTATGTGTTTGATTCTTTGTTTTATTAGCGTTGAAGTATGAAGCTAAACGAGGGCTATTGGCGAAAGACTTCGTAATTTTGAACCTCGGTCAAGTGACGAGGACGACAACTGAGCTGACACTCTAAACTACCACATCACGTCAATGGGGAGACTTTGAGCCCCACACAGATTTAACATGCATCACCCACTCTATATGACGAGTGTTCAGCTGTACTGGACTCGAACTCATGAACGCCGGTCACTAGGCTATCGCGGCCACTAAGCCCCTAAGAAGCGTGCGTTGAATGAGACTATCCTACAAAATAAAGAATTATAAACTATGCAATTCTATTAAAATTCATTAAGTAATGCAAGAATATTTGTGCATAAGTAATAAACCGATATTATAAACAAAAATAATTGTTTTCATCTAAAATTTTTAGCTTCACTTATACATGAACCAGTATAATTTACTTTCCTGTATTAAAATAACCAATTTAAACGTTTTGTTAATGCTTAAATAATGTTTATTTTTCAAAAATATTTTCAAGTTATAATTTAGATTGTATTATGGAAACTTCAGAGAAATTAAGGTATAATTAGATGGATTTTTTTCGCACTTTACATTCCACAACCAGAAATACATCACGCGTTTCTAAATTTAGAAAAAAAGATTATAATAAAACCACACTTTTTTTTATCACTTCCTTACGACAGCAATTTGCAATAACTCAACTTTCAGAATTAATAAAGGACACCCAATCAAAGAAATGTATATATATAAAAAAGTCAAATTTAAAGCTTATTATTTCATTTCAAGCAATTACTCCTCTTAGTTTTAGCAGCATCGCAATCGACTTAATTTACTCGACAGACCACGAGACGCCCTTTGAGAAGCTTCCGAGTAGTACCAATAAAAATCAAATTACGCAGCATTGTTAAGAGGCATCTGTGTCCTAAGAAAAGGTTATTAAATTATAGAGGATGGTTATTAAAATGTTGAATTAGTCCATCGTTCACGGTCGTTTTCCAGCCGAGGGAAAAAAATGCAAAAGACGTTTAATTTGCTATCATTCATGTTGACGGTTTTTATATGTAAAGTCACAAATGGCGTGCGATCCACGTTCAAATCATGTCAAATCCCAATGACATTCGTAACAATTATTGATTTTCAACAAGGTCACAGATGAGATGGGGATGGAAATTTCCTGTTAAAACCCGTTTTGTTCCGTGTGAGATGCAGATTATCGTTTACTGATGAACAAAATGGCATTTGCGAACAATTGTAACAAATCGATTATAAAAATGAAAATAAAGTTGTGGATCGTAACAAAAGAGTAGTAAAGCGTGTGCAAGTGCAATGACTGCTAACAGACCTTGGTTTAGTCAAATTGCAATATTGTGGCCAGATCAAAGGTCATTAGAAATGGACTGTGGTACAGGATACTTCTTTCCTGGTGTTTTGTGAAGTGTTAAAAATAAAGAGATCCATAACTTTACTGTTTTTTTTTTGGATAAAAACCAACAAATATTTAAGAGTTTAAAAGCTGCCAAATACATCTCCATATGCAACGGTTAAAAGGGAAAAAAGTATTGCGTTGCACTAAAATGATAGAAAAATAAAGAGTATACTACTTTGCGATTAAAAGAATTCCATTTAATAATTAAATTTATATAAATTTGGCCTCAACACAGAATTTTGTCAACTCGCCAAACTATTAACATTGTGAAGTGTTAAGGTATCCGACTACGTTCGAAATCGTGATTTTTCAAATACATACAAACGAATATTTTTTTAATATTTAGGGTCTTTCAGATTAGAATACACGTATGAAATTGTTTTAAGATTTAATATTAAGAATTTAAATGCAATATTTAGGCAAAAAATTAACATAGAATTATTTATTTTCCGAATATTCTTTTATGGGAAAATGCTTCTGTAATGATATTTTGCCTATATATAGCTCAGACCTCTGTGCAGAGCCTGAGCTAGAATTTTTGAAATATATAATTTAAAAGTGGATTTATCTATATTTTAATACATCAGAGTGGAGAAATTTTAACAGAAAAACACTACCAATTGAAATAATTATCAGTAACTCTGAAAATAATGTGAATTTTTCAGAAGTCGTAGTTCAGGCCTTCTGGAGAAGTCTTTTCTTCTATTATAATAATATTTTGCTGATATATAGCTTTCTCCAGAAAAGAGAATGTTTTGAAAAAAATTAATTCTAAGTTCATTTTCCCCCAAAATATTGCATTTAAATAATTTTTTATTATAAAATTGTTTTAAGAATATTATTACAAGTGTATTCTAATCTAAGTGACATTTAATATAAAATAAATATTAGTTTGTGCACTTTTGTAAAATCACGGTTCCGAACGTAGTCGGATACCTTAATGTAAATGTCTGAAAATATTTCAAGTTAAAAAGGACTAACCGTTACCAACCCATTTCGCTGGGTATTTCATGTGTGATAATGTATGTCTAAATTTTTTAAAGATTATGCTTACGATTGTATTCAAATTATTTTTTATAGCCCTCGCCTTTTGGAGCTTCTAAAATGGAACATATTTATTAAGTTCGCACATAACCTCCACCCTTTGGGAATCGTGCGCAAAACCTGTTAGAGAATTTTTTTCTTCAAAGAATTATGCTTGCGAAATTTCAAGTCTGTAGGTATCATAGCTCAAAAACGGGAATTTTTTTTATTTATAATAGCTTTGCAACCTCCCTCTTTGAAAGTGAATCTCTGTAAAACGTGTCAACAAAAGATAAATACTTGCCTAATTTCAAGTCTGAAGTTGTAATAGTTCAAAAACGAACGAGGTTTTCCATTATTGGCTGCATGTCATGGCATTTGGCGACTTCGCACACACAGACACAAACTCTTTCTTAAGAAAGGCACGTTTAAAAAAAATCCCAATAAATTTGGAAGTTTTTCTTTTGCGGAAATATGCTTACGGCTGCTTCGAAACATCAATAAAGCTCCTTGTAAAATTCTAGAACGATACAATCAACTTCGTGGATTTGTGTAACATACAAACAAATATACAAACATTCATATTTATGTTTGATAACTATCGTTACCACTAAAAAATTCTATCTTGGAAGAGAATAGAATTCACACATTTTATCCCATAAAAAGTCGGAAAGGTTTTCGAAAAAATTAATTCAAAATTTAAAGTTTTTTTATAACATTCTTCCTTTTACACTAAATTTAAATTTCAACAAGATAGTGCAATTTACAAAACGTACAACTTTCCAGAGAGCTTAAATCTCTTTTTCCCGCTGGTTCTTATTCAAGCAGATCTTTGCGGAAATTAAATTTCCCATCAGTGAAGATCTGGAGAACAAATAATTGACTGTTCTAATGCATTTTGGATGAAAAAAAAACTTTCTTTGTATTTCCTTGAAATATAAGTATATTTCAAGATTTTATATTAATATCTAGCGAACTTTCATTCTTTAATGCAATAAAAACCAATAATTACTAATTTGAATACTCTGACGGAATATTTTGATACTTTTTATAACCGTCGCACATGAGGCCGCACGAGGGCTGTTGACGATGAACCTCGCAATTCCGAACCTCGGTCAATGATCTGGCAGAATATTTTGTGATTATCTACAACGAGAAATGAAATTTCATTTCGAAAATACTTTTCCTACCTTAATATGTAATTTAACGCTCTTAAGAGGAAGGGAAATATCCCCCCCCCCATTTTGAAATTAGTGATTGCCGCATGTAATTCAATTCCTACTCTATTAGCTCACAATATTTATATATTTATCTTGGTGGAATTTTTTCAATCGTTAATAAAATACATTTTAAAGCTCTCAATTGAGCTGAAATTTTATATACATGATTATTTTGGATGACAATACAATATAATAATTAATTAAAATTAATTAAAACTAATTATCTAAATTACAAATACAACCACGTTGGCATCATTTTTGGTGACTTAGCTGCCCTTTTGGCGACTTGTGTCAAAACTTGAGAAGGTTTTATTCTCACGTGTTAAAATATACAGTTAAACTGAAATTTTATATAGGCGATTGTTTTGGATGACAATACGAAACTTTAATGATAATTAATAAAAATTAATGACCACTTAATGTTGTGATTCTGTCCTTATGTATATACATATTTATATTAAATTGTAATTATTCAACAAAAAATAGCTAAAGCAAAATTTTTTCTTTGTTGATCTAAGTAGGAATTGACTTAATTTTTTTTTCTTTTATATTACTTGTTTATAAACTTACCTGCATTTTTTATGCAGAATGTTCAAACTGAAAGCATGCCAATAATAAAATACATTCGAACAAAAGGAAACAAAAAAATACCCTATAAAACTACACATTGATCTAAATTGAATTAAGTATTGATCCATAACACTACACATTTTTATCTACTTTTTTATGTTTATTTTACGTCTATACAAGCTAAAAAAAAACAATTGTATACTAATAATTTACTCTTAGCAACCTTATGATCCTGTGAGGGTTAAATCAGTCTAACTTTTTTTGCAGAATATTTTAGCGAGACATAAATAAATCCAAAATGACCGTATTCATAGTTTTTGTTTTCATAAATTTATAATTTTTTTATAATATTCACTTCCGTTAAGAAAATCGCCACAAAAGGACAAAAATTCTTTATAAAGATAGCTTCTCAAGTGTTTCAAGGAGAAAAAAGGTATAGGCATGTTATAGATATATATCCGATTAAGATTTATATAGCATGTAATAACACAAAATTTTTAGAATGTTTCCATTTTTTTGAAAAAATTTTGAGACAGCCGTTTGTTTAATAACCTTAGTAAGTAATACAGCACTGTCATGCCAAATGTGAAGTAACCGATTTCAGCATAAGAACTGTTTCCAGTTTTTCATGGTATTGATTGGTTTTGGTTATTACATTCAGCAAAAGATTAAAAGGCACATTATCGTTCAAAAATGACAATATTCCAATAAAAGAGAATTTTTAATAAAAAGTAAACAAAGAGCCAGAGAAATATATATCTACTAATTTTCCCAAGATTCACTTAAAATGCTACAAGCAAACAATGAATTACGTATGTAAATGGCTCAATTCATGTGACGTCATAGTAGTTGATGATAACCACGTGTTTTTAGCCAATCAGTTCAAACACTCATGTGACGTCATAGTCACATGTTAAAAGGAATCGTGTGTTTCCAGCCAATCAGTTAATGTGCTTCGTCGTTGCCAACTTCTGATGTTTTCAGAAACTTTCTCTTAAAAAGGACAAATTTGTCAACAATAACGCACAAAGGTAGACATAATGCATTTTGTTAAAAAGTATAAGCATAAAATAAGTTTTTTTTTAATTCTCTAAAATCTTACGAAAAAAAATTTCTTTAAGATTTGAACATAATTACCCAATTATGAAATGTGAAATTTTATCAATAGAACAAAGAGAACAACAAGTGCAATTAGTTTGATGTCTGTTTTGAAATGGAGAACACATGTTTGTCTTTATCATGCGATCGTCATGAACTGCGCCCATTAGAAACTTTCCTGACCTTATTACATAAACATTAGTTATATTCTCTGAATCTGGAATTATCAAACAAAGACAAAAGATGTTCACACATATGTGGGCGCAAGCAAACAACTTCAAAGAATAATGAGAGTACAGTTCTAAAAATAGATAAAATACCTTCCATAAAAAATCTCATTGCTAAAAAAATCCATCGAAACACCTACTTCGAATGAACACAACGAATAAAACTCTAAAAAATAAGATTAGAACAAAAAAATGTTACAATTTTCTTGAATCAGAAGGTATACGGAAGAAAAATTAGTACAATAACTATAAAAGACCTTATTCATAAATTTTAACAAGTAAAAACTATTGAAGAATTTAGAGAGAGATACATCTTTTTTTCTTTTAATTATACTAAAATGAGAAGGTCATCAAAATTTATGTCGGGAAATTATTCACGCATAGGAGCTTCAGGAACTTGAATTTTTCATGACGAAGGAAAATATATTCCTCAAAATAGAGTATATGTAGAGCGTAACAAAAATCGAAATCAAAAATCAATCTTACGGTTCATAAAAATCAATTGCGTCTGTTTATAAGCAAAACTCAACTAAATATATTACGATTATTTGTATTTAGTTTTTATTTATTAGTATTTAGTTTTCTTTGTATTACGATCATTTGTTTTAGTATTGTTGTATTATTTAGTTGTAGTTAGTAAACAAGAATTAAAATATAATCAAAGTAAACATTGAAATCCAAGAAATTTGAAAGAAATATTGAAAATACAATGCTGCTTAAATTCGATCGACGTTCATGTAATATTCTGAAATTAAATGAAATCCTCTCAAAATTGTGAAATACATATTATTGAATGTATGCTTTAAAATAGGCGCAAATATTCAAACGAAACTCAAAAATTTTAGATATAATTTATCCAAGTGCTTATAATTATAAATATTATTTGAAAACGAAACATTTTTCGGATAATGTTAACTAAAGAATTAATAGTTTGATTCTTAAAATTTGTTTTTATAAATTCCAGAGACAAAAATAAAAAAATAGTACAAATTCTTCACGGCTGACAATCATATGCACTTACAACTGCATAAAAATACGAAAAGATTACCGTAAAATCCGGCGCGTTCAACACGCACTTTTAACCCAAAAAATGGATAAAAATTTATAGGTGCGCGTTTTACGCCGGGTATAAAAATGGTAGCCTTAAAAATAAAGAGAAATGAGCATAAGAAAATTTATTATTACATATCGAAACACTGTTTATTTAAAAGAAATGACATTCCTCGTGAACTTAAAGGGTTGTATATATAGTTCTAGAAATATACTATTTTCAAAAACTTGGGATAATATCTCGAAAAAGTGACTTGAAAACAAAATAGCTTTACACGTGTACATTTCAGGTTTCTTTGAAAAAAAAAAGGGTGGGGGGTTGCGCGTTATACGGCGAATATACCCAAACACTAAGAAATGTAGTTTGAAAGTATAGGGGCGCGTTAAACACCGGATTTTACTGTGCATAGAAAAGAACGCTGCTACGGTCAATTTAGATTGTTTATTAAAGTCGAAGCAATACGAAGAGTATTGGCGACGGATCTCAATTTTGATCCACCAAATGCAGAGGTTGACATCTGAACAAGCATCCCTCTCTCCAAATAAGCATCCCTTTCTCCAAATGTCCGCAACACAGGCCAACGTAGGGACATTAACTCCGACAGTTTAAACTTACCTTAGTTCCTCTACACAGGTTTTCAATGGTACCAGGACTTTAATGCACAACTCGATAACGCAAGAAATGCGTTCTCGACCATGACCTAGGGCAGGGATGGTGAACCTTTATGGATCAACGTACCATTTTTTCCTAAAGTGTTTAATGAGGTATAGACGTGCCGTCAAATAATTCTGACTTGTAATTATTGGGAAAATATAATAAATAACTACTAACACAAACCTCTATTTACTACGAAAAAATACCTTTTGCACTGCATAGTTATAAATGTTTTACTTATACGTGTAATGTACGTTAAGTAACATTAGTGTGACTTCTGTTGTTGCAGATTGGATGATAAATAACTTATATTAGGATTGTAAGATGTTACTTTTTGTAGAATACGGGGGCTGAATTGGAGTCATCTGCCAAACGGTTTCAAAGCAATTAATAATTTTTGCTGTGGCTCACTTTTTTTGACAAGAGGGTTTGTGATTTGTTTCAAAATACCGTTTTACAGACGATGTTCTGCATACCACTATTCCAGAGCATAAAACACACACCGCTTTGTCGCCTTTACTAATCATGCCATATTTCTAGATTCACCAAATTTGAAACTCTCCGTTACACTTACTATGTTGCACTTTTTGTTCTTTTGCTGAACTAGCTATGTTAAATAACAGTTAAAAATCGTAAATATAATACAGATAAACTTTAAAATAAAGTTGTGTCAATGAAATTGACTATGTTATGCATAGATAGAATTTACATCATAAGCAATTGTAGTCTACGACATAACTAAGGCAAGACAATAACAAACGAGTGTACTCCCCGAGACCGATCATTTACTTTTGTTCGTAATACTTTATAGTAAACTTTGAAATTTTGAAATAAAATGCAAACCATTTTGATCACTGGCGTGCCAAAAATATTGTGTCGCGTGCCATCAATGGCACGCATGCCACTGGTTCGCCATCCCCGACCTAGGGTCATAATAGGTCTATGTGGAGAACACCTTGTATTTATATTTATCACATAAAATAAAAATAACTTTCTCAGGAATCTTATTTTGACTATGCCAATGTGTGTGACTGTTTTCAGAGATTAAATGTTTGATTATCATCGATAACCAACATTCGTAGAGCAAAGTAAAACAGTGTATTAACAAAACCAGATCAATGGGTTTCCCAAATGTATACTCTACCGATATTTAACGTAAATATCAACGGAAAATCTTTTTCATTGTGGTCAGCTCTCTGCAGCCATTTTTACTCTTCCCTGACGTCCTTGTGAAGCCTATTGAATGAAATGAAGCTATTGCGCATTACGGGTAGAACGCACGTCCTCCTATAGTCTCTCTCTAGATTAATTTATCCTTCCTCACAGCTGAATAATTTTGCATACGACATAGCTGAACATTGCTCGCTGTCACAACATTTAACAGTTTTTCCCGACAGAGCAACATCATTTAGTTTATTCATCTATCAATTTATGTTACGAAAATATTTAATTGCAGATTCTACAAGAGCGACATGCGCAATTATTCAAAGAGGAAATTATATATCAATCTGCCACTACTTGCGAATGTGCAGAGCTACATGACCATGTTAAATTTTCTAAAAATGATTTATTAAGCTGATTTAACGCGTAAAGAAAATGCTTCCGTCTTCCTTCGCTCTTGATGGCAAAACCGTTAGATTTGAACGGTTTGTTAATTTTGTATTAGTATAAAAAAAGCAATGTAATCGTTTTAATATATGTACTGAGACAACATTTCCAAAAATATTAAATATTCTAAAGCTAATCATAAATGATATTCATTTGGAATGTGTATTTATTCTAAATGAGTGTTTATTAACGACGCCCTCTCTCTTTGTACCAACTCAGGTGCTACTGTAATTTTGAGCCTCAGTCAAGTGTGTGTGTGACGATGACTAAACCTCAGCCAATACCTCCCTCTCCAAACTTCCACACCACATCAATGGAAGGACTTCGATCCTCGATGGATTTAACCTGCATCAGCTCATCTAAGCGGCAGGTCTTCAATGGCACTAGGTTCGAACTTATGACATTCTCTGACCATGGCCGTTAAGCTACTGTGGTCTCTGTATTTATTCCGAAGGGCTTTGAAGGAAAAAAGGGACGCGGTAGAGTGGCTTTTGGAGTAATTAATGGATTCTTCACTGAGCAAAGCGAGTTCGAATCTTGTTTTTCTCGAGACTATCATATGGTAAAGTTATATACATTGAACCTGTAGAGGTTCAAAGACTTCACTTCGACAAGGTGTGGAAGAGTGGGATGGAGCCGAAATGCCGTTCTGGTCATTTGAGAGATGACAATTATGAGGTTCAAAGCCAATATCCCTTATTGCTGCTAGAAAATTACTACATAAAATAATCTTTGAGTTCGAAACCACTGGTGAATAACTAATGAATGGGGCTCGATTCATGAGGGTCACATGATAAAGACAATCACGTGTTCTCCATTGAATTCAAAACAGACATTAAACTGATATTACTTGTTCTATTTGTAAGACTTGGATAAAATTTCAAATTTTATAAATTGGGTAAAAATGTTCGTTACACAAAATAAATTTCTCTTCAAAAGATTTTAAAATTTTTTAAAAAAAAGTTATTTATGCATGTATTTTTAAGCAAAATGCATTTTGCCTACCTATGTGCATTATTGTTGATGACAAATTTGTACTTGTTAAGAGAAAGTTTCTGAAAGGATCAAAAGTTGGCAACAACGAAGCTCGTGAATTGATTAGCTGGAAACACATGATTGCTTTTATCGTGTAACTATGACGTCACATCAGATTTTAATCATCAGACATCACTAAAAACACGTGGTTACATTATCATGTGACTATGACGTTACATGAATTGAGCTCATTAACATTAGTGCAAATTCATGTTCCCAGGAGGATTTTTCAATTTTTCCGCAATAAGTATACATAAATTTGAATATATATTGAAATAAAAACTATTGCACTTTGTTGTACTATTTCACGTTTAAAAATAAGTTTATCGCAATTGATTTTATCACGAGAATTCATACATAAACTGATTAAACCGATTCAGGAAACTTCGTATAACTTTCAAACAAGCTTTAAATTTGTTACAGGAATAAAATAACAGGATAATAATATAATACAGAGAAATAACAGGATAATATAATAAAATACAGTAATAACAGGATAATATAATAAAATACAGTAATATAACAGGATATATAATATAAAATGTACAGGAATTAACTTTTAGATTTTAACTGAAAAATAATAGACAACGTATACGTAAGCAGGTTCAGTCCTAGAAGAGCCCACACCCTTGGCGCGAATTATTTTGGGTTGGCGATAATTGTGCCATCTTGGTAACCCTACTTTGATACACTAGATATGGTAAACCTAACTATTTCGAAATGTCCGCCGACAAAATACGAAGTTTCCAGAATTTCATTTTGTTTGGGGGAACCGGGCTGGAATGGTTGCGTGTGTGAAGGAATATATCTTGGAATTGTTTACTTTATTGAATGCGAAAGGTTAGAAAGAATTGATAGAATAGTGTATGAAGGAAGGATTGATTGCTTAGAGTTATGAATGGCCTAAATGTAACGATCGACATGTTACATGGTCGACAATAAAACGCTTTCTTTGAAATTGCACCAGCCACGTTGAAAGTATGTTCGACCATTACCTTGCAGAATAAAAATGGGGGTGCTCACACGATCATTCACTTAGCGATGAGACCTTCAAGACTTTTTTAAAATCTGTTATGCTGTACCCTCCACTCGAAAAAGATGAGCAGTAAGAAAGTGCTGTTTATATATATATATATATTTTATCTTAAATGTTTAATTTCTGTATTGTTTACGTATATTTTCATTACGCATCCACTTTATCTCTCTGTATTCACTTGCCGCCATTGTCGGTTTCGCTTGGTGCCATCTCGTTCTGGCTTGGCGCTTTTTTCGTTTTGTCGCCAAGGATGTGGGCTCTCCTAGGATTTTACCTTGAAGGAGAGAAAAACAATTCTCTAGAGCAGGGGTTCTTAAACGTTCGATCACCGCGGCCCTCTTTATGCATCAATCTGACTCCGCCCCCCAAGAGATTTTGAACATCTCTCACTGACTCCCAACACTTGGTTGAGAGATTTAAATACAATCGTTACCGTATTAGCACGCTATGAATTCAGTTCCTTATTTTTGTACAAATGTTTCTACAATTTATTGAAAATATTGCGCTGTAGAGTAATGGCTATGTAGTAACAGTAGAAAAAAATAAGCCCAATTTAATATTCTGGATCGAAATACGTGTTCTAGTAGAGTTTTTTCATTGGGGGCAATTTAGTGATCAAGTTTAGGATGGACGTCTTTTAATTTCTCCATGAGGTCTTTAGAGTCTGTACAAGAGGAAAACCTTAACATTAAATGAGAGCAGTGGCGCACACAAGGAGGGGGGGGGGGGGCGCCCCCCCCCCAAAACCCGTGACTTTTTTCGGATTGACTATAATTTTAAGTATATAGTACGTTAAATTTAATTAAATATTTGTTGTTAATGATTAATTTTATTAATTAATGCTAATTATTTATTCAATAATTAGTTTTTTATTGTGTTTTGTTCCCGAAAATCGACAAAATCAAAAGGAGACTGATACAAGAATGGTGAACTTTCGACCCCGCCCCCCTTCAAGAATTCCTCTGTGCGCTACTGAATGAGAGACCTACGTGAGTGAGTGAGTGAATATTAACGTCGCACTGTTCAGCTACACGAGGGCTTTTAGCGACGGACCACGTAATTTTGAACCACGGTCAAGTGACGTGGACGACACCTGAGCTGGCCCCCCCAGAGATCTACGTGAACCACCAGGGGTTCACGGACCAGGGACGTCTTAAGGCATGGGTCAACTGGGTCTGGGCCCAAGGCCTCGTTCACAATGGGGCCCTCGCCTCGTTCTCCATTCAGTCTTAATAAGATCATGATTAGAATAATTACAACGGTCAAATGTTATTTCCGGTTACATTCTCCGAAAAACTGAGAATTTTGGGCGATATGTCAAAAAGTTCCATGTGATGACCGTCGTCCACATATAGGATTAGGCCTACCACCATACACCATCATTACTCATTTAGTCAAAAAGCGGCAGGCTTTCCATCTGATTTGTACAATTGTAAATCATGCACATTTGTTTCGGGTTATCTTTCGTACGAGTATTTAACTTTTAAGGGTATTGGTGGAGCCTACATTTGTGTAGGGGCTCAAGGACTACTTTTGCGCAAGGGCTCAGGGCCTCAAGAAATCTTAGGACGTCCCTGTCATCGGCCACAGTTTATAAGATCCACTGGTCAAGAGATAGATTACAGGCACGCAGAATTTTTTTTATGTCTCTTAAACAATTTTTCTAGGGAAAAAGTCCTGAATTCCTACATGGTTTGACACAAGTACAAATGAAGATCATTTCAGTAGGTGCCCAGGAGACATAATGGAATAAAAATAAAATTCGACGCATGGGCTTTGATTGCAGGAGATGCATTGCTTCAAATAGTCTTAAAAACTTCTCGTGTTTTTTTATTGTTTGAAATGTAATGATTTTGTAGTAGATAAGATTAGTTGGATACATTTAAAAATACATTGACCGCAAATTTACAGTTCACAAAAATCTAAACATTTCTTATAATGCGTACGATAAAACAGTACTTGAAGTACATAATTTCATGAACTATTAAAAACAAAAACAAAATCATGAGTGTTTCGTTGAGTGATATTTTAATCACACTGATAAAAATTTTTATTATGTAAAACACGTGCAAAGTAGCTCCGTTTATATGTTTGGTAATACGTACAATTTTGAACATTGGATACTGACTATATTAATACACAGAGGCCATCTATTTGATCTCAAAAACAAACAGATAAAATCCTCGAATTTAAAAGGGCATAAATTATTAGTCCTTGACCCAACGTGCGAGATAAGTCTTTACTACGACAAGTAGAAGAAATTAGCTTTGATTTCGTTTGCTGAAAACACAAGGTTGCCTACATCGATGTGAAGAATGAATTTTAGATTGTTTTGTGTGTGTATCAATATTACATATTATTCAATAATTAAATATAACGTAATTATTCCAAATATAAGCTTTCACTTAAAATATATTTCACAATACAATTCTAATAAAGGAAAATAAACTGATTGTAATCGGTCTAATAAATCAATAAGCAAATTTAGAAAAAACACGCCCTTACAAAAAAAAATCTCATTTCAAATTTCATACTTTGAAACAATGTAAAGAATCGCGGTATTTTTCTAGCATGTAAACAAAATTTGGATAATTATAACCTACATTATAACAATTTCTAATTGAAACGAACTTGTATATTTCGCACAAGAATCAAAATTTAATAAATGCAAGAACGTTTTGATACATATTAACCACATGCCATTGGCGATTTTTGGCGAATTCAAGCCAATTTTGTTTCGCATCTGATAATGTTTAGCAATTGTCCTTAGGATGGTATCAAAAAAGTAGGCATACAATCTTTGTTGATGAATCTCTGCATATAATTAGTATTTGGAGATAAATAGCTATAGCATGTAGTGTGAATACGTATAACTATCAACTTAGGAACTTACGTATTACCTCAACAATATAGCCAATTGTTATTAACTCACCAAGTTGGCATCTCCGATTTCTTATGTGTCGTTTGAGCTGAATTGGCAATCAGATGCTTAGTTTCATATGTCTGTCGACAATAGGTTGCGATAATACGCAAGTACCTCAACTTTTTTCTCATGAGGTTATTTTCCAATGCATATTTTTACCGAATTTAAAACAGGATAGTTTCGTTATGTCTACAGCGAAACCCAAAACGAAAATTGTGGCTATTTTAAGTCAAAAATAAACTAGAAAATGAATAATTTTGAATTTGATTAATGATACAATAACACTCAAAGCCAACGATGATATGAATGACTTCTGATATACCAGCTTCTAAATATACAACAAGTAAACGATTCACTATATGAAAAAATAATTAAAAAAAATTCCAAATAAAATTGCTCTTTTATCTGCTCAATTATAGGTAGCTATTAAATAAAGGTAATATAAACCGGATAAAATAAGAAAGTTTATAAAATAATGCAAACTTTTAAAATTTTTCGAATTAGGAGTATATTAGAAATTATGGCAATGTCTACCGCAAATATTTATTTTCCTGCAAAAATTAAAAAGGAAAAAAAAATATAATAGAAAAACCATCCAACTTACTTTTTCTAGTACCAAGTGAAAAATGCTAAACATATTGCAGTCGATGGTTTTTAAGAGATCCGTTTTTAGTAGCTCTCGAAAAGGCAAACTGCTGGACCTGCGTTCTCACAATCAATGCGTCGAGTACTACTTATCTTCCATCGCGCATGTTACACGAAGGGTTTATTTGGTCAGTTAAAATTCGGTCATTTATTCAAGATGGAAATTAGATTAGCAGATATTGGTCAGTAATCTAATCGAAACATATCAATACATTCAGCACGTGTCTCTTTGTGTCCAGACATAATGCCAGAACGTTTCACTAATTGGATGTTTTCAATTACGTAGACATTTGGACACCAGTCAGGTCAATGAGAATTCTTTGGGAACAAGTTTTGATGGGTTTTGTGAAAAGGAAACGAAAGATGGGGAGGATGTAAATATCGCTTTGCTTTAAAAGGAGAAAAAAAAATGTCCCGATTATGTCATTCAAAGTCGTAAATAGAAATGGGATCAGTGGCGTAACTGATATTGTTTGGGCGCCCCTGCAAAGTCAGGTTTGGGGTCCCCAAGTTGGATTTTACAAAGGGTAGGCAATCAGGCTTTTGAAGAAGCATTCCACATAGTTATTACAATGCTCATTTGTAATTATTCGTATGTAAACTAATTTAAATGACTTACCATGGTTAGATTTAACAATAACAGAACAAATTCAAAATAATAGCATCAAAATAAAAAAATAAGTGATTTACTTAACCTCAATTACTTATTATTCCGTAACCAACACTACATAAATAAATAAATATTTCGCTAATCACAGTATATTATAACAGTCAATCAAGGCATAAACAAATGATACAATATCAACAAATACAAAAAGTCAAAGATTACAAACGTAACTTTATTTATTTATTAAAGAGAGGCAAAGGAAACTAAGCACACAGACATCTCGAGTTTGAGTAATTAACCCTTTAGCCGCCAATATCGTAATATTACGGGTTTTAAAGATAGTACATTCACACAACTAATTGTAAATAATATTTTATGGGTTTTTACTAAAACAGAAAAAAAATCTAATGTCGATTTTCTAGGGTTGAAATATCGAATCAGGAGATTCAGTGCTACATATCAATTTCAAAAATCGATTATTTTGGCCGAGATATCGATTTTTCGATTAATAGATCTCAGATCGCCATCCCTAGCGTGGAGTGCTTTGTATTACATTTTTACACCAATTCAGCATTTCGGAATAGAACTAGCAAGAAATTATAACAATTGATATCGAGCACTCCATGCTTTTACTCCAACGATTTTAATTTTCTCGTGTTAATCATTTTATTCTTATATTAAGAATTATTTTTAACTTTTTAGTTTGATTAACCATAAAAGCATGTTTAGTTTTTTTAAAACTATAATTTATTTATGATAAAGATACAGTTTTAAATAAAGCCACACACACACACACACACACAGAATTTTTAACCCGCCTGTCCCTCTCAAGAAAAAAACTGATTTAAAAAAAATCTTGATTCTAAAAATAAAGTATTTTTCAGAAAAAATTTGTCATACGTAGAGTTTTTTACAGTGTAATTTCAACGCACATGCTTAAACATTTGAGCTTTTCATTAATGTTTTGACACTCACGGATTAGACAAGCGCGTCGAATCTACCAAAACTTAAAACTTCGAAAACAAGGTTAATAAATCTAAAAATAGCACAAGTTAGAAACTAAATATTAGTGAAAGTGAAAAATGACGGAACATTTGATCCCTATCAACAAAAAAAAAAAAATTGCTAATGAAGCTCTAAAAAATTATTCACGCCTACATTTCCGTCGAGTATGGCTGTGTTTACAATTTTAAGTTTTAGGACGAAGCAAGTAATTAATAGTATTGTAGAACGGGGTTATTAAATGAAAAACACTTCATCTCGGGAATTATATTACTATAAAATCCGGCGTATAACACGCACTTTTAACACAAAATGTAAGAGCGAAATTTAAGGGTTCGCGTTATACGCCGAGTATAAAAAAATAACAGCTTAAAAAATGAGCATAGAAAAAACTTGACCTACATAGATTGAAATACTGTTTCTTTAAAAGAAATTGCATTCATAATGAACTTAAAGAGTTGCAGTTCCAGAAGTATACTATTTTTTTTCTAAAGTTTGGAATAATACATCGAGTAAAGGATTTCAAAACATAAAGAGCATTGCGCACGCACATTTCAGGTTTCTTCGTAAAAAAGGAGCTGCGCGTTATACGGCGAATAAACCGAAAAACTAAATACTTTAGCTTGAAAATATAAGGGCGCGTTATACGCCGTATTTTACGGTACTTCAAAAAATATATCTCGGTAAAAATTAAAAAGGTTATTGTCTGGTAGTTTCAAAATCCCATCTCCCAATTAGACGTCTTGCAAAGTTTAGAAATGGTAATTTCAAATTTCAATCGCAAATCTCGGTTACAAAACTTCTAGAAATAGGAAAAATTTCCCCCAATTTCTGATCTATACATTTTAATATTTTTTTTTATCATTACTTGCACGATATTTACATTTTCGTCTATTCACTCAACTTTATTTCTGCGTGCAATAGATTATACTCACACAACTTATCAATTCCTGTTATATAGAACAATCATTAACCCAAAAGAAAATAATCAAAAACTTCGCAGCCGAGCCCTGTAGTTTACGTACGCAAAATATATCTGTGCGTCATATCTCACCGCTAAACTGAATTTACGAAATGACAGGTACCTATATACGCCTTGTCTGACGTAGAAGAGAAATATCAGAAACAAAAACGTCCCGTCATTAGTACAATGATTCAAGATTTTTTTTTCCTAAACAGAAATTTCAGCATGGATCATATGAGCTTACCTTTGGTGCATTTCCCATGGATCATTAAAAAAAAATCTTCCAGACTAATTTTAGAAACTAAAATTTTTTTAGAATATATTGTTGCGAACGTGAGCTGAAGCAGTTCCTCTCAAGTAGGAATAGAGCGTACACTCCACTGGTCGAGCAATGGACTGCGGAACTGGCATAATCTCATATTTTTGGACCCTTTTGTTATTTACGTATTTTTTTGTCATATTTGTGTAGCGGAAACGGCTGGAAGCCCGGCTGTAGCTGAAGGCGGAAACCATTAAGTATCGTGCGATATGAAGGCAAACGTTTTATATACACATATTTATCGCGTTTTGTCACATTACGTGACGTTTGACAAGAATCTACACTTAAATAATGTCTCGTGGATCAAAATGAACTCGATAAGTTTCCATGTTTGTCCAAATCAAATAAGATAAGGCGTTCATTAATCACATTACTCACGCTGGTTTCTAGGAACAAATACGTTGCTGAAATTTTGAGCCGTTTGGTTTATTTTTTTAATAATTTCGTTTCCTTGGTCATGATCTGAACCATTATGCACACCTTTAATTGTACTTACCGTATTTACTCGAATCTAAGCCGCACTATTTTTCCAAAGCTTTTGCTAATAAAAATCGGGTGCGGCTTAGAATCGAAGGCAAAACATTTGTTGGATGGGGAAAATTGAGTTTCCACCCCCTTTCAAAAGGAAAAATGTAACCGCCCATTCTGGCCACTTGCATCGATCACTTATCTCATTCTACAGTTTAACTCTATTATTTCAATCTATTCTAAACAGCGTTGTTTGCTCGTATTTAGGAAATTTTTTTGTAGATACACTTTTTCTTTTAATCACCTAAACATCAAAGATATATAGGTAATATAAGGTGACCAACCGTCCTCCTTTTATAGGTTCTGTCCTTCCTCGAAAAGTGTCCTCTCTACTTGTTCTTTTCAATATTTTAAAACTGATCTTGTAATCTATTCAGAGATGAACCAAACACGTTTCCAATACGTCGAAGAATGGTCAAATATCACAAGAAATAACAGTTTTCAATGGTTTTTTTGACTTCATCGCAAGTAAATTGGGCAGATATAGAAAATTGTGTTGAGTTTTTATTGAAAGAAACTTCTGATATTAAAATCGATGACTATTGTCTGTTTGAATAAATTAGATGACTGAATGTATATTTAAATTCTGATAAATGGGAACAATTAGTAAATCAGCAGGCTGAAATTGATAAAAGATGGGTGGAAATACTTAACCATTTCAAAAATGAACTCTTTCCATATGATAATTTAGTTATTCTTTATGAATTTACGTTGTGCTGACCTGGAACTAATGCAAAATTGCATTGAAAATGTTTTCTGAAATGAAAGAGTTTGGAAGAGTTTTTTTTTTTCAGTTGGTAATGATTTTTAGACAAGTGAGAAATCAAGATTGAATGTTGATACTTTAGCTGTAGCTCAATAGATAGTTTTACTGTTAAGTTCAATATAAAGGATATTTTTTGCTCCGAAATTTCCGATGTATTAAAAAATGATATAGTGACAAAAAATATTCAATGGGAAATTACCCGTTAAAGTAAATAATTATAGGAATGCAAGCGTAATTAGCGTATATTTGAATTAATAAAATGTTTCATATATTTACGTTGTAATTTTTTCTTAAATTTTTCGCGCGCATCCTCCTTTTCATCGTAAAAAAACTGGTCACCTTAGGTAATAGCATCAAGACTTATCACGTAAGTATGAAAAGAGAGGTAATTTAATATGGTGAAAAAAATAGAAACAGGGCAGTGGCAATAGAAAATTTGACACTGACAAAAATATACATCGATGGTTCAAACAAAATGATATAATTTTCCCTTTTAAATGCTCAACAGTCTTTAATAATTCTTTTACATTCTTCAATACTACATTCTTTTAAAAAGAAATGTTGTATAACAAATGCATTGGATGGCATGGAAGACGACACCGTGTGGGAAAATGACTACGCCACGCCGGCACCAATTCCAAAGTGAGCTGCGACACTGGGAGTAACGAATCATTTTCGAAACATATGATACTGACGGTTAGAGTAATTATATGTTCATGTATGTATTTAAAAGTTTTTAATACTGGTAAAATAAATTACTAGCTTCTTATTACTTTTCATTATTTTTTTTTAAACTTCTCAATCGGTTATGGATGAACCTTTTGCACATTTTATTTATTTTTTTCTCAAAAACGTGTAGAGAATTTGAGATGCAGCTTAGAATGGATGGCGGCTTAGATTCGAGTAAATACGGCCCATATGAAAGTTTAGTGTTTATGCTCATAGGCTGCTTGAAACATTGAAACAGCTTGATGAAGTAATATTAATTTGTGATAAAGTTTCAGAAATTTTATCTCCAATCCAATATATATATATAATCTTGATAAAAAGTACTTACATTAATCAAGCACTTGTAGTTGATCCGGAAATTCATTTAGATATGCAGAAATTAGTTCGAGTTGATACAGTACACACCATTCTTACTATAAGCAGATAATATTAGAAGTGTGATACTAATTACATATATAATTAAAATACCAACACTACACCGCACGTATTTTTTCCTACATAAAAATTTAAGCTACCACTAAAAGACGATATCAGGATAAAACTTCAAATAAGAATCGTATGAAATTGCCAATTCCGGGATAAAAATATTTAGGCCTCCTACTATATATTGTATAAAATATGGTGATCATGAGCTCATTGGCTGGCAACGTTTAAATCGAGCCATTTGTTCGATATTTGAATCCACTGTAATGTACAGGGGATTCTACCGTGGCTTAAAGTCTTCATTTTAGCGGAGTAGAAGATTGGGATACCTGCTAAGATGACGTTTTCGTCACTTGATCAAGTTTCAGAATTACGAGTCATTTAAGCCGCATTCACACCAAGGCAGCCAGCGTCGAGCGTCTAGCCAATCAGAGATTTCATCTCGGGCGAAATGATGTCTCTGATTGGCTGGACGCTCAACGCTTGACGCTTACTGCCTTGGTGTGAATGCAGCTTTAGAAACAATACTAGGCTAAAAGATCAATCACACTAAGTCAATAAGTAGTGATCTGTTAAGATGTAGACAGTCACAGGCCTTTACGCCCTTGCACAAAAACCTATGACTGGCTGCATCTTCACCGCTCACTATTTACTGTCTTGGTGTGAATGAGTGAGTGGATATTAACGACGCCCTATTCATCTACACGAGAGCTTTTGGCGATGGACCTCTTAATTTTGAGCCACGGTCAAGTGACGAGGACGACACCTGAGCTTGCACCCTCTCTCCTAACTTCCACATCACATCTTTGGGAAGACGTTTGAGCCTCGACATATTTAATTTGCATCAGCCGCCTCTGCACGGCGGGTCTTCAGCGGTACTAGGCTCAAACTCATGACGTGCCAGCCACGAGTCCTTTACCTTGATCACTAGACTACCGTATTCAATGTCTTGGTGTGAATGTCTTGCTGTGGCCATAATAGCCTAGTGGTCATGTATTGATTGATTGATTGAATATTAACGTTGCACTGTTCAGCTGCACGAGGGCTTTTGGCGACGGACAACGTAATTTTGAACCATGGTCAAGTGACGTGGACGACACCTGAGCCGGCACCCCCTCTCCTAACTACCACACCACACCAACGGGAGGACGTTTCAGCTCTCGACAGATTTAGCGTGGATCGCTGCACTACACGGCGGGTCTTTGGTGGTACTGGGCTCGAACTCGTGACAAGACAAGCCACGGTCCGATACCTATACCACTCGGCTACAGCGGCCGCCTAGTGGTCATGTAACGAACTCACGGCTGGCGAGTCATGAGTTTGAACCCCAATGCCAATGATGACCCACCATGTAGAGGGGGCTAAAGCAGACTAAATTTGTGGTTGCTCAAAGTTCTCACGTTGGTGTGGTGTGGAAGTTAGGAGAGTGGGGTGTCAGCTCGGGTATTTTCCTCTCCACTTGACTGTAGTCCGTGTTGATTTTTTGTGCGGCGTTAATAAACACTCAGTATTCCGGCTGCTTCTATGTACGAAATTAATAAACAACCAATCAGTATTAAATGCGTCTGATTAGCAATGATTCTGCTCCACTTAATAATAAAATAAATAGCCTTTTGTCGCTCAATATCCCATATATATACAACCAATCACATAAGTTAATAGTCGTATAAGAGATTAAAAATGTTTTGTGTGTGTATATAGCATTTAAAAGAGGCAAAATGACAATTTAAAAAAAACTAACGAAAAATCTCTTTTTAAAAACACTGCATATTAGGTTTCAATTAGAAATATAATCAACGGGTATACTAGGAAAATGCTGCAATTAAAGGGTAACTAAGTAGAAAATTTGAGAACCTTTGGATCTAACATCGAAATTTGGTGCTTCTAGATAACGGTTCTCGAGAGAGAGAGTTAAATATTTGTTGATTATATATCTGGGCTTAAAAAGTTGCTTGACCTAGTTTTTACAACTGGAAGGTTTTCAGGTTGTATCCCGGAAACAGACGTTTTATCTTAAGTTTCTTGATTTTACGTTGTATCGGAAATGGGCACAAGTAACCTCCGTTATTTCAAAAGAATGTAAATATGAATAATATTGGAAAATATTTTGCCGATTTTACTGAAAACAATTAGTGTTGTTTAACCAATGATTCCATCAAAAACTTTTATTCAAGGAAAATAAATAAATAAACAATAATACTATAAATTTCCTGGTCATATTAAACACAATTACTATTGTAACTAAGCATTTAAAAAAATTTTTACGAAAAAATTTTCAGCAGGATAATTATACATTTGCTACTAAAAAATTGTCCCATTTTGGCAAATAGCATGTAAAATATTTGAACATTTGTTTAAAAGGACTGTGTTTTTTCAATTCCTACAATTAGTTCACACTCTCCCTATATGTATATATATATAGCTTGTTTAAATTTTCAATCGTTAATAAAATACTTTTTATTCATCCACTCAAGTTCAAATACATTTTTTCAACTTGTAGTGGATGACACTTGACGTTAGTACAGTTTTTTCGAATAATAATTCATTAATTAAGGTTAATTAATGAATAAATAGTGAAAACAAAAATAAATGTCCAACACCATGTATAAAAAGAAAAATCGCTCGTTGTGTTTCT
Organism: Trichonephila inaurata madagascariensis; assembly: GCA_019973955.1. Taxonomy (NCBI): domain Eukaryota; kingdom Metazoa; phylum Arthropoda; class Arachnida; order Araneae; family Nephilidae; genus Trichonephila; species Trichonephila inaurata. Next base: position 214,341 of record BMAV01026198.1, on the reverse strand, counting down.
GTAGCGCAATGGATAGCGCGTTGAACTTCTAATCCAAAGGTCGAAGGTTCGAATCCCATCACGGATGGCCTAGTTTCCGAGAATGTGATTTCTTTTTACTATACTATTTTATTGGAATAATTAAATTTAATTAATGAATAAATAGTAACAAACAAAAATAATAGTCCAACACCCTATATAGAAAGGAAAATGGAAAATCGCTCTCTATTTTGCCACTTAACATTGTGATTCTGTCATATGTATATACATGTTTATATTAATTGCACAGTTATTTAATAAAAAGTAACTAAAATAAAATTTCTCTTTGTTGACTTAAGGTATCCGACTAATTGCGACAACTTTTTTTTGAAAAAATGAAGATATTTAGATTTTTTTTTTTTTTTTTTTTTGTGGTTTTTAGATTAATTTAGTACATTTTAAGAAAGAAAGGCTAAAAGTAAGGATAGAAAAATAAATTATTAATACTAAAATAGGAAAAAAATGGATAAAAATTGACAAAAAATTACATAAACGGGACCCACTCTGTACAAATAGTAAATGAACAAATTATCAATTTTTCAATTCTGATGTATTGTATTACTTTGCAATTCCTTTTTGAAATGACCTTCAGGATATGACATGTTTCAATTTTTACAAAAACTACAGCACTTTATCTTAGTTATTATATGAAATCGCTTAAAAAAACAGTGATTATATTCACATAAAGGACTGTAAATTTTGAAATAAAACAGTGATTGATAAATCTGAAGGTCAAAAAATTTCTACTGTTATACAGAACATTCACAAAAAATTTTAGCAAATTATTTTCAAAACTTTTTGAGCAATCGTTGTCCCCGTTTGAGCTTTACGAAAAAAACACAATTCGAATAAAACGCATTTTAAAGTCTGACATCTTATATGTAAAGTTATGGCATCTGCTTTGACCAAAACATTAGTAGTTTTTGTTCTAGTGAATGGAAAATAAAAAACTTGGTATTTTTATTAAGCTAATAAGATGACCTATAAAATAAAATAATAATAATAAAAAATTGTCAATTTTTGAAAAAAAATCATGATTTTAGGGTATTCGGATACCTTAAGTAGGAATTGATTAAAATTTTTTTTTATATTACTTTTTTTCCAGAAACCTGGGATAATTCCTTCGATAAATGACTTCAAAATACAAGAGCATTTTCTCTCGTACATTTCAGGTTTCTTCGTAAAAAGGAGGGTGCGCGTTTTACCTAAATACCTAATATACCTAAAAATTAAAAAATGCAGCTTAAAAGTATAGGTGCGCGTTTTATGCCGGATTTTACGGTATGGTTAAAAGTGAAATTGTTTCAAATTATGATACTCAAACTCTTTATTAATGAAAAAAAAAGATTAACAAATTTCACAGCATTTCATAAAAAATTAAATGACCCTTACTGAATGACGTAATTTCTTTCATAATCTTTAATTGATTACTTTTTTCCACTCACTCGGCATTGGATTTAAATTCAAAACAGCTACGAAAATAGAAAAAAAGATAAGAGAGAGAGAGAAAAAAAAGTAATTCTGCTTTTAAAACGCACGTTCAACGTTTCTAAAAGCGTTTTTATGCAATAAACTTGACATCAATTTTCAAGAAATATACGCGTATCAATTCCGGAGCATATCAACACACTTAAAACTCATTTCAATTTTTTGACGTGGCCCACTCGAACAAAGATGATTTTTATTCAAGATATGCAAAAAAAGAATACAAGCAAGAAAAAGAATAAAGAAAAAAAAAGAGTTCTTCGTCAAGGATGTCCACTTCAGAAAATGAAACTTGGAAAACATTTTAGGGACCGCACCTCCTCACAAGTAGGAAAGAGGGAGGGAGGAGAAGATAAATAGGGAGTACAGGAGATAAGTGCTGTAAACACTTCAGATAAGGATTTTGACAAGAGCAAGTGAGAAAAATACGTTTTCAGATCCCTTGAAGAGTAATGACGTTGTGTGTGCGTTGACTATCCTCTTAAGAAGAGGTGGGGAGGGGGTTGTTGGCTAAAGCGGCGTTTTTTGATTGAAAAGTTTGAAGGTAAAAAAAGACTCGGTTCTTTGTTCTGCTTTATTTATTTATTTATTTTGAAAATTTTTAAAATAAGCAATTAAAGATGCATTTGTAAATGTCGTAAAGAATAAGAGAAAAGACATTTTGCAAGTTTTTTTGTTTAATTATTACAGAACGTTGCATAAGTACACTCGTACTTATAAATTTAACCACCGATAGTGACGTCTTTGTTACGTCTGTAAAAGAGAAATCACACTACACATAAATAAAAGAAAAAACTTTCGATGTTCTGTGGCGTTAATTCTTACTGGTGTTCTTTATAATTCTATGTATGATTATTTAGAGTGCTTGTATGCGTGCTGCGTAATGGATCAGCACATTGGGTTCACAGGTAAGTTCGAAATTAATTAAAATATTAGACGCAAAACCGATAATTAAGTAAGTATTCTTTAGACTTTTCAAATGACCATGGGGAAGATAATACAGATGTTCTGCAATTTATTCATTTTATAGTTTCTGAACATGTTATGTCAGATGAACGAATTAACCAATCTAAGAATTTCATAAACCCTTACCTGCTTTTTCATTCATAAGCATATTTTATTTATCTGCTTTGCGAAAATTCTGAATCAAGTGATTTTTAATTAATTACTTATAATATACTTAATTGTATCGAAGTGATCTGTATAATACGTAGGTTATTGTTAGTTTTAATGAGGTTTAAGTAATTTCGATTGAAATTAATATTAGGTATACACATCTATTTTCATGGATAAATAAATAAGTACAATAGATTTTAATACAAGTAACGATGTAGGTGTGCCTAAAAAATGCAAGCATAATCTTTTTATTCGACTTAAAAGGGTTTCATACATCGTCTAAATAATATATATATACAACTAATTAAATGTAAAATCAGATAGTTTAAATATATACAATGGGACTTTAAGTAATATTAAATTACTGTTAAATGACGAGGAATACAACTAAGCCCCCTCTCTCGACTACCACACGAACGGGAGTCTTCAATGACACTAAGTTTCGAATCCGCGACTCGATAGCGCAGGCAACGAGTATGTGACGATGACAAATTGGATACCGCGCCCACGATGTTTGCTCGAAATTTGGGGCTTAAAAGCTTGAGACGTGTGTGTATGATCTCTCGGTTGCCTCCTTCTAAAAATAATATTTCCAATGTGATTTCTTTACAACATTTGTATCTCGTAAATTGACTTTGGTATGAATTAATAGACTGATTGCTTATAAATACCACGCTTAGCTGCAACGTGGAGGTTATTTGCAACACTTTTCTCTTCTAACTTTTCTATTATACTATCTAACGAACTTCGAGTGTGAAATAGTATGCATCAGCCTCGCTACGCAACGGATCTTGAGAGTGAAATCAGGACTCGATTGATTGATTGATTGAATATTAACGTCGCACTGTTCAGCTACACGTGGGCTTTTGGCGACGGACCATGTAATTTTGAACCATGGTCAAGTGACGTGGACGACACCTGAGCTGGCCACCCCCTGTCCTTACTACCACACCACACCAACGGGAGGACGTTTCAGCTCTCGACAGATTTAACGTGCATCGCTGCCCTACACGGCGGGTCTTTAGTGGTACTGGGCTCGAACTCGTGACAAGGCATGCCACGATCCGATACCTATACCACTCGGCTACCGCGGCCACAATCAGGACTCGAACACGCGGCTCAACTAAAACATTGATTACCAAGAGCTCTGATTCATGATCATTCGTACATGTAAAGATGGAGACAAAACACTTCAATATTATACATAGATTCCTTCTTCATATGCCAATGTAGTTCAAATAGTTGAGCTTAATGTTGTTTTATTCATTGAGTGGAGGCCCAGAGGGGCCGAGTGGTAGCGTGTCACAGGTCCGGTGTTCTATCCTTGGTCTATGCAAGGTCAACTCAGCTTTTTATCCCTTCGCTGGGTCTCGATACATGAATACCAAGCTTGCTTGGGGACTAAACATTGGGGGTTTCGCTTCAGACTGACCATCAGATAGGAACAACTGCTCATGCACCCAAGGTCACGTATACCGAGATGGGCTCAAAAGGCCTTGGCTCTAGTGGCGTAACGTACATTCTCGCAAACCCCGCATCGCGGAGGGCCCAGGATTTTGGGGGACAAAAACCTGATGTTATAAATTTGCAATCCTTTGTAAGATCCGACTTGGGGCCCAAAACCTGACTTTGCATAGGGAGCCCTAATACTCTTTGTTACACCACTAATAATTATATAAAATATAGAGTAGTATTACAGAGGACCGCCCACTTTTTTTTAAAGCTTACAATTGATGATATAAGGTAGAGGGTGGGCAAACAGCGGCCCTCCAAGACGGTCAGAAAACCAAATATAGAGAAAATGTTTTCTATATTTGGGTTAACATCAGTGGCGTAACATACACATTGGAGGGGAGGGGGTGAATTCTTAGGGGCCCAAAGCCTGATGTTATGGTTTTGCAATCCTTTGTAAGATCAATCTTGGGGTCCAAAATCTGACTTTGCAGTGGGAGCTCTAAGATTCTCCGTTACGCCACTGCTTGGTCTTTATGGGCTGTTGTGCCACTGAATTTAGTTTATTCATTGAATGACAAGCAACACATTTTAATTCAAAGCTTTTACTCAAAAACTGAAATAAGGAGATAAAAATCTGATCATAAAAATTTAATCTATCTTTGCCTTGATATTGAACTTCATTTCTATGAACTGAATCTCAAAATCATTGTACTACAGAGTAAAATACTCATATAGTTAGTTCTGATTTTATAGACGCGAGATTTGCAAAACTTACAAGACTGATAGGGAATTTTATTTGACAGATATGACTGTGTGTCTCTGTTTAAATCTCAGCAGATTTGTAAAGATGGATTTGAATAAGCGATGACGCAGAATGACGGAATGTTACATGGCTGAGTTAAGAAATATGAGTATTGAGAAATTTGGGTTATTTTTATCCTTTTAAGATAAAAAAAACATGAAACACGTTTTGCTGAATGTACTCAGATTGCACAGATAGCAATTAAATTCTTTAAATTATAAATAGCAATTATATAAACATATTTTGTTATTTAAATCCCTGATAATCATAAGAAGAAATTAACTGTATTAAATATATCGTTAAATAATATTTTTTAAAACTCTCTTAGTCTCGAATGTAGATTCTTTAAGAGCGTATTCATATAGGTATTTTCTAAACATTTTATCATTCAAAATCATAGTTTGAGTATAAGTACATACATGAGAGAATTTCGACAGAAATAATCGCAATTTGAAATGAAAAATTTGTTTAAGGTGCAATGGCGTACACAAGGGTAAGGTTTGAGGGCTTAACTTCTGTCCATACAGTAACAATTTTTTTTATTTTTACCATTAAGATTAGGTCTCTGAGTTTTCATCTGTGTTTGTTTAAGGGAGTTCACCCATTTGACGGCCTGTTTTTTAAGCATTTTTAGGAAATTTTTTTTGACGACCAATAAAATGAGAAAACTTTACGTTTTTTTATCATTAATTTATATGTATCTTAAGAGTATGTACATAAATGTTTAGCCAAAAATATTCAATAGAACGTGAGTTATAGCGCTCTGAACACCCGCCTCGAAAAAATGGACGCTCACTTCCTCCACGATTCCGCCTGATTGGCTTATCTGAAATTAAAAAAAAAAATTAACGGCGTTTTAATCTATAAGTTTAAATGCACAGAATGGACTATACTCAATTGAAAATATCAAAAATTGGATTTTTGTTAGACCTCTGAAGAAAAAAGTTTCGAATTTCATGGGTTTTTTTTGTTATGTTTTTGTCATAAAAAATAGAAATATTATGAATTTTGGAATGATCGTAGTTAATTTGGGGCTTATATTTGTGCTGAGTCTACCCTATAAATTTGAAGTCATTCGGTCAAACCGTTCTTGAGATAGGATGGAAGAAAGTTTGAAAAACACAGTTTTGAGAAAAACGTGTTTAAAGTTTCAAGTCCAATTAAAACAATGAAAATCTTAACTTAGCGCCACAAACAGCTGCTCTTCTTACACCTGCTTCTTTATAACAACTTCGAATTTTAAAAAAATCACTTTACCACTGTATTCTAGTCATGTTAAGGAAGCAATTTATGAACCCCCCCTTAAAACTATATCCATTCCCCCACAAAAGTAATCCGTGTTCTTGAACTTTATAACGTCTCTTGACGAGATGTAGTGGACGCTCAATCTTTTTTTCCCATATTTCCTTAAGAAATTGAAATAAGCTTCGATTCCACACTAAAATTTTAACAGTTATATAAAGTGTTGCCAAATTCGACCGACAAATTCGGCGGAGGTGATAATAGGCAGGATAGGGACGACAAATAATCATAGAACTCGAGGTCACAAACCACGTTTAGTCGGTTAAAATCGCGATAATAGCAGCCGTCGGGAGGACAATGAGTCAGATGAGGTGACTGGTCAAACGAATGCGGGGTTTCGGAGTGCCCTGGTAGAGTTGAAGAAACCTGCACGTATGCAAAATTTCCCACATCTCCAGGAGTTCCTGCAGGGAGAATCGAAACTGTGCACCAGCACATTTCTCGATAGTGGTGCGTAACCACCTTCCATACTACATACCCCAGATGGTGGATTGGACGTGGCGGACCTATTACTTGGTCTCCACGTTTCCCGGACCTCAACCCCTTGAATTTCTTCTTCTGGCGCCACCGGAAATCATT
>BMAV01026198.1:177094-197584 GCA_019973955.1 Trichonephila inaurata madagascariensis | reverse complement strand
AAAGTGCATAAATGGATCATTTTCATGATATTTAGTGTCACTTAGATTAGAATACATGTATATAATTGTTTTAAGGGCATTTTGACAAAAACAAATTATTTAAATACAATATTTTGGCAAAAAATTAACTTAGAATAATATTTTTTCAAAATGTTCTCCTTTTGTGAAAAATGCTTCTATTATAATAATATTTTGTTTGTACATAGCTCAGACCTCTCTACAGAGGCTCAACTAGAATTTTTGAAATATATAACTTAGAAGTGGATTTATCCATATTTTAAGACAACAGAGGGGAGCAATTTTAAGAAAAAAATGCCGATAATTATTTCAATGGGTGGTAACTCTGAAAATAATGTGAATTTTTCAAAAATTCTAGTGTTCAACTTTCATTTTCAAGTAGTAAATGCTCTAGGCCTTCATAAACTGCGTATTTTTCAATTGTTTACTTGGGCAATTTACTTTCTATTGTATTCTTAAGGTATACGACTACTTGCGACAGCTTTTTGTAAAAAAAAATGGAGATATGGAGATTTTTTGTGGTTTTTATATTTATTTAGTACATTTAAGAAAAAAAAAGGCTAAAATTAAGAGGAGAAAAGTAAATTATTACTACTAAAATGGGGAAAAATACGTAAAAATTGACAAAAAATTACATAAACGGGCCCGTTCTTTTCAAATAATAAATGAACAAATCATATCAATTTTGATGTATTACTTTGCTATTTCTTTTTGACATGACCTTCGGGATCAGAGATATTTTAATTTTTACAAAAACTAGAGCCTCTTATTTCAGTAATTATATGAAATTGCTTAAAAAAACAATGATTATATTAACATAAAGAACTGTAAATTTTGTAATAAAACAGTCATTGATAAATCTGAAGGTTAAAACACTTCTACTGTTATACAGAACATACACAAAAAATTTCAGTTCATTAGTTTCAAAACTTTTTGAGCAATCACTGTCCCCGTTTGAGCTTTTCGAAAAAAAAACACACATTTTGAGTAAAAAAGCATTTTAAAGTTTGACATCTTATATAAAGTTATGGCATCTGCTTTTACTAAAACACTTGTCGTTTTTGTTCTAGTGAACGAAAAATAAAAACTTGGTATTTTTATAAAGCTAATAAGATGGCCCATAAATTAAAATCATAAAAAAATTTGGCAAAATTCACAGTTTTAGGGTAGTCGGATATTTTACCAAACAATACATACTAGCGCAGTACAATATTTTCTGAGGAAGCACTCGTAATTCTTTTTAATCTTATTCTCGATAAATAACCTGACATTTTTGCAAACTTGATCACTCTTCGGTCCACATTAGGCCGAGTTTTCGGACTCTACTATATAAGCAAAAGAAGTAAAAATGGGGGCAAAATTGTTGTGGAAAATATCACGGACAATAAAAATAATTGAAAGATTACGCAGCGTAAAATAAAATTGTTAGGCGTATTTAGACTGTGAAGAATTTTCCTTTATTTCATTACTAAATCGAAGACTTAAGTAACAAGAAATTAATTACCTTGAGAAATAAATAAAATAAGTGAAGTTTTGTGCATTCACGTGAAAATTACGTCAAAAATGTTTCACGTCATATATAAATGTTTCACGTCGGAAAATTAATGAGTCATTTCGTTAAAAATCTACTGCATGTGTGCGAGTCAGGTTAGAATCCTATTTTACTAAGAATATTTCATCAAAATTGAAATATATGCGGGTAATTTCTGTATCATTCAACTCTTGTATTCTTTCTTTATTGTTCCAATAATTTTATCCATTAAAACATGTTACTAAAGTTGTCTCAATGATGACGCAAATTGTAACCTTGGGCTACTTTTAAATCGTTAAAATAACTCGCTATTTTTATAGATTATTGCATAGTCCTAATCAAATCTTCTAATGGTTCTATTGAAGTTTTGGTCGATTATAGAGTATTTTTTCTTACTATAATCAAACAGAGAAATCATTTGATATTTATTTTTAAAACACTACAAAATTATTCGAACGTTCTAGTAGAATTTTATTTCAACCGTATGATTTACATATGTATTATAAAAGTGTTCTATTTGTAGGATGTAGAGTACATTTTTCACTGCTAGTAAATTAATATTTTATTTTAGGTTTTTCAAGCTTAGATTGCAATGCAAAATTTTAATACAAATAATTTTAAACTAATGATATTTCAAGAGCTTTACGCAATTATTGTATTACAATGTACATTTCTAGTTATCTTCGATGCATTGACGTAAGTGATTGCGTGTTGCTAGAATTACATAGAAACAGTCAGATATATGCACGTTTGTATTGTCTATCTCTGGAAAAAACAGAAAACAAAATCTTTTAAAAGATATACCCAGTATATAAAATTCATTTGAAATCTAACAATAAAGAGAGAGGTAGCTCTTTTTTTTTTTTTTAAATGGGATTTGTTGTCTTACAAAATATAACATGTTCAATGAATAAAATCGTTGATAATTTATTCGATGAACAGTAAAAGGGTAAAATTTTAAACTCTAAAATATGAATGCATATTTTAACCTGCCACAAATAAATAATCAAAGCACAGGAAAACAGCACAAAAGTAAATGAGACTTTTGAATTTAAAATACCGTGTAATCCGGCGTATAACTTGCACGTTTAACACAAACAAGTAATCTAAAAAAATTGTTTTTAAGTCAATTCCTACTTAGATCGACAAAGAAAAATTTTATTTTAGCTACTTTTTATTAAATAGTTACAATTAATATAAATATGTATATACATATGACAGAATCAAAATATTATAAGTGGTAATTAATTTTTATTAATTATCATTAAAGTATCGTATTGTCATCCAAAACAATCGTTTATACAAAATTTCAGTTCAACCGAATGCTTTAAAACGTGAGAAAAAACCTTCTCTTTTGCCACAAGTCGCCAAAAGTGATGCCAACGTGGCTGTATTTGTAATTCTTTTCTAATGGGCTTGATTCATGAAGTCACATGATAAAAACAAACACGTGTTTTCCATTGAATTCAAAACAAACATTAAACTAATTGTACTTGTTCTATTTGTAAAACTCAGATAAAATTTCATATTTGGGTGAAGATGTTTAAATGTTAGGGAAAAAATTTCATCAAAAAGATTTTTTTAAATTAAAAAAAGTCGTATTTTATGCTTATACTTTTAAATAAAATGCTTTTTGTATACATATGTACTTTTTAAGAGAAAGTTTCTGCAAAGAGCATGACTTGGCAACACCGGAGCGCGTGAACTGATTAGTTGGAAACACAAGATACTTTTTATCGTGTGACTATAACATCACATGAGTTTTTGAATTGATTGGCTAAAATCACGTGGCTTTCACTATCATGTGACTATGACGTCACGTGAATCAACCTCATTAGTTTTAATCAATAAATTTTTATTAATTATAATTAAGTTATTGTATTGTTATCGAAAACAATCATGTATATAAAATGTCAGCTCAATTGAGCTCTTTAAAATTTATTTTATTAACGATTGAAAATTCCACCAAGATAAATAAATAAATATATACAGATTGTGAGCTAATATTAGGAATTGAAAAATAAAGTTGAAACTTACGGGTGCGCGTTATAAGTCGAGCGCACGCACGCACACACACACACACACACTATATATATAATATATATATATATATGTCCCTCAAGTAAGGGTGGTACTATACATACTATTTAATTATTTTATTTCTATTAATCTCATACTTTTGCTAAATGCTAGTATTCAGCCAATTCCATGCTTTGAATTTGTATTTGGGTCCAGAATTTGGCAGACTGATTTATTGTACTCAGATTTAGCGTTGGCTATGCATTTTAAAATGCAATTTTTAGGTACCTTTTTCTTGTAATGGATTCAGATATTTTATCTATTATTTTCAACAGGAGTTTGCTCGGTATTATTAAAAGAAAGAGGGAGAAGGTTGGCTGGCCATAAAATATGCTCTCTCAACTACACTTTTATATAAATCATTTTATGTATAAGAGTTGTTCTAAGTCAGCAATGTTTATAATACTGCAGCATATATATTTTAAATTCTGTTATTTTTAAAATTTCCAGTATATCTTTTCTAAATTCTTATGCCTGGTTATATTTCAATTTAGGTTTTTTTTTTTTTTTTTTGCTTCAATTTTAGTGTGATTATTGTTGATTCATTTCTCTTAAGTAGAGAATATTAACTATATATATAAACGATACCTTAAAAAATACATAAGAAAAGAGATGAACGTAAGAAAATTAGACCTCTATACGCATCGAAATAACGTTTATTTAAAAGAAATGGCATTCCCTACGAACCTGTAGTTCTAGTAATATATATATTTTTATATAAAAGCTTTCATAGCTCAAATAAATGACTTCAAAAGATAAGAACATTACACAAGTACATTTCAAGTTCCCTTCGTAAAAATAAAAATAAAAAAAAAGGGGGGAGGGATGCGTTCTTTTACTAAAAATTAAAGAATGCAGTTTGAAAGTGTAGGTGAGCGTATATATACGCCATATTTTACGGTATATAAAAATAGGTCCGGTCTCTTTCTGCGACATAGTAGGAAATTTAATTACAATGCAAAAGTGATATAGTGTAATAATATTATCATAAAATTTGATTCATTTTCAGGCATTTGAAATCATAAAAACCTTGACAAAATGTAAAAAAAAAATCAAGTATCAATGGAATCGCATCAAAAACAGGATAAATTAGGCGTAATATTAATACATGTGGCCACACCCGTAAATAAAAAAAATACACATCGAATCATCGCGAATGAATGATATCATTCTATTACAGAAGTATTACTTATATATACATAAATAAACTGAGTTACGCCCCTTCCGGAATGTAAAATTATCTAAACGTGATGCCAAAATTTATCTATTTTGAGGAAGACAAAAAAATCTCACTCTAGGTGAAATCTCTCTTAAGAAAGAAATACAATTAAAGAATGAAAGCGATGTGTCCACAAATATTTACTTCCCGTTCAGTCACGCTATCAGTAGTACTAATCGTCATATTATCTTATAGTATCGAGGTCCAACAGAACAAAGCTACGTTACAAACGAATGGATTGACGTCATGTTGAAGCCATAAACTTAGAAAATTTTTTTGTTACTGTTGATAATATTATGACCTCTTGCAAACATTCTAGGAAATATTTTAAAACTTTTCAATGGGGTTTAAGATAAAACACAGACGATAGTTAAGAGAAGCAATCATCCTATAACTAAGGTAAAGCGAATGAGAAATGAATGAAAAATTGTGCAGAAGAGTAATGTAAAATCGTTTTGGTTAATGAAACAGGTCTGGAGGTGTTTTGTGGAGAAAATTTTCATTTTACTTACACCTCCTTTAACTGTGGAAGTAATTGTGGTTGAAGAAGACGGCTAACCTATTTTTATGCATTTATTTTTTAGAGTTGTTTTCTGTGTAATGGATTAAATTCATGCGATGTCATAAATCACATGATTACTACAATCGCGGGTTTCCAATCAATCAGTTTATAAATTCATGTGACGTCATAATCGCTTGATAAATTTAAGCACGTGCTTTCAGCCAATTGGATCAATTCATGTCACGTCATTTAGTCACATGATAACGATAACCACGTGTTTTCAGCCAATAAGTTCAACAAATCATGTCACGTCCTAGTCACACGATAAAAGCAATCATGTGTTTCCAGCTAATCAGTTCATGCGCTTCGTTGTTGCCAACTTTTGTGATCTTTTCAGAAACTTTCTCTTAAAAAGTACAAATTTGTCAACAACAATAGCGCACAAAGGTAGACAAAATGTGTTATATTTAAAAGTTTGTGCTTAAAATAAGATTTTTTTTTTTTATTTAAAATCTTTTGAAGAATTTTTTTTTATAACATTTGAACATAATTACCCAATTATGAAATTTGAAATTTTATCTAAGATTTACAAATAGAACAACGAATACAATTAGTTTGATGTCAGTTTCGAATTCAATGGAGAACACGTGAATCCCTTTATCACGTGATCATCATGAATTTACCCCATAACGAAATTGAGTGTTGCGTAGTTTGGAAGGTGATATATAAACGATTAAACTTTCCATGTCAATGAAAGACGAAGAAGCGTGCTACGAGCATACAAGATGCGCTGCAGGAATCGTCTAAAACAGCGATACTCAACCTGCAGCCCACCAAGCCCTTTTGAGTGGCCCGGTCATGACCCATTGCTCTGAGAAATTCTTTTATACAAGACAATGTGTCAAAAATTTGGTTGAAAATTCTTTGACACACAAGAAATCAAATATATCAATATTGCTTTTTTGCTGTCGATGTCGTACGGCTGCGAATTGATATTTTTTTTCTATTTGTGACGGTTACGGTTAGTGAGAACAGACAACGCGGAATAGCGACAATTTTATGGCTGGAGCTAATTTTGTGAACAATCTTTAATAACCTTGCAAGCGAAAAATATTCGAATGATTTGGAGGTTGACTGTTTTGTAGTGGAATACAAACATGGATCAGTACTTGTTTCATTTGTCACGAAAGTGCTGTATTTAAAAAATACCAATAAACTTGAATTATTTAATGATATGTTTCCTCTTTCAAGAGGGGATAAATAGGCTTTATCGAATATTCTTTGTAACAGCAACAAAGTGTTTCGTCAGTGGTAATGTCACAGTTAGAACAAAGATATCCCCAGAAGTTTGTTATATTATTGATAATCATATGGAACCGTTTACTGATGCAAAAATTGTGGGAGTGTTTCTTAAATTCTTGTAATTAAGTGTTAGTGACAAAAAAATATAAAAAAAATAATTATTAAAAAAAATCAAAACAGGAGTTATAATATTTTAATCAATTTTCCATATTCTAAATTTCCAATGTTATCTACCCCCCTTAAACCTCACGCTGCGGCTCGCGTGAAATAGCTAACATATGTATGCGGCTCGCGTGAAATAGCTAACATATGTATGCGGCTCGCGTGAAATAGCTAACATATGTATGCGGCCCGCGTGAAATGGCTGACATACGTATGCGACCCAACAGAAAAAAAGATTGGGTACTACTGGTCTAAAAGTACCAGTGTTCGCATTGTATAGTAATTCGAATGAAGATGTTGGATTGGACGTTAGATATTGCGACTAAAGAAGGCTATTAAAGGCGTTCCCGTCGCTAGTTCAAATAGCTGACATATTTTGAGAAAGAAAGTACTGTAAGCCTTGGTTAAGAAAATTGGCAGAAGAGACGAATCGAATGCTTCCGTTGTCGGAGCGATATGGTAGCTGTTCGGTGTAGGCAACTATGTATCAACGAAGGAAGACTTAACCGTAATGGGGATTCAAGATGTCCCAGGAAATCAAATGAACGTGAGGACTCGACGTCATTTACCACTCTCCAGGCATCCGATGATATCAAGGGAAACCATTCGGAGACGACCGGTAGCTGCTGGATGCAGGGACGGCTTAATCTAAGGGCTTAACTGGGCCCGGGCCAAAATAGTGGCCTCGTCTCGTTCTCAATTCAGCCTTAATAAGATCCTGATTTGAATAATTTCTACGGTCGAATGTTATTTCTGGTTGTGTTCTCCAAAAATCTGGGAATTTCGGAGGATAGGTCAACTGGCTACATGTGATGACCGTCGTCCACGTACAAGCCTAGACCTACCACCATACACCATCACTACTCATTCAGTCAAAAGGCGGTAGAAGGTCGAGCCGGTTTGTGCGATTGTAAATCATGCATATTTTTTTTTGTGTCGGGTTATTGTTTGTACGAGTTTTTGACAACGTATGCTATGTACTGCCTACTTTTAAGGGTCATAGGTGGGGCCTACATTTGTGTAGGGGACCAGGGCCTATTTTTGAAGCCTTCTTGATGTCCTGGACCCACATCAAGAAGTATTAAGACGTCCCTGGCTGGACTGTGAAGTCGACGTCCGTTAACAATGACCCCACAACATGAGCAGTGTCGATTTAATTTCTGTCACCTTGGCTAAGCTGGAGTGTACTTATTTGAATGGAGGCATTTTATCTTCAACAATGAATACGGTTTAAGCTTCAGTGCTAAAGACATTTACACACGCAAGTGGAGGCAGCCAGACCAGCAGTTCGATCCGGTATTTTACCAATCGGTATACGGCTATTACACAAGTGGGTTGGGATACTCGATCACTTCTAGCCACCCTTCAAGGCATTTTCACGTCTCGCAGATACGTCAACATCATTTTAACGCGAATTATGTTGTTCATGCTATGAAGTCACTTAAATGTTATTTAGCAGCTGGACAACGCTTGGTCACATACCGTATGACACTCCCAATAGTACTGATGATATGGCGTACTGTGCCGGGCTCCCGAACAACTTCAAACTTTGTATTTTGAAGAAAGTGATAGAAACAAATTTTTCTCGTTTGCATAAAGTAAGGCCTTAAGGCTGTCTTCTTATATCGTCAAACAAAGTGACTTAAACTTATATGATTTTTTGAGATAGAAAAACTCCTCAATATAATATTCTGAATTAACTATCTAGTAGACAGCACCATATTTTATTTCTTATTTCTTTCTGAATCAATTCCTTTTTTTCTGATATAAATGTGTTCCCTTTTTCGTCTCCCTTATTTTAATGCTAAATGAGTTCATTATTTTAAACGAAATAATGATGTATCTGCGAAATGTGCTTCTAAATTTTGAAGAAGCGATGTAATAAAAGGATATAAATATAGTAACATGGCAAACTTATATGAATATTAAGACTTCTTACTGTTTAAAAATGAGCTCTGAATAAGATTCAGGCTCTTTTGGGAGGTATTAAATGAAGGCAAGCTTAATTAAATAACTTTTTGATACTTTAAAAACATTACATCCCTATAATTTCTAAATTTGATGTAAATGTAAGTTTTCTGTAGATATCAGTAGGGCCTCAAAAACGAAAGGATTGTCGCTATAAATGATCAGAGATTGGTTGCCTTAAGGGACTGCCATGGATCTTCACTTTTTTGATACGTTAATATATTTTTTTCTAAAAAATGCTTTAGAGCATTTGCATTTCAGTAATTACTATAAGCTTTACCTTTTTACAGTGATTCTCAACATAATTTAATGAATTTTTTTTAAATGAAACATTTTATATGCTTGAGACGAGACTATGTAATGCTACAAGAAAAATGCTAGCGCATAATGTGTAGTCAATTAAATTTTGAGACACATTTCGGGCGTAACAATAGAGCAAGCGAAGAGTTTATTTTAAAAATAGAATAGAAAATGTACTTCTTTATCATACATTCACAACAAAATTTTCATTGTTTTAAAACATTCCGACAAGTAACATTCAGTGTAAGGACTGGTTTCCTGCGAAGGGGGGGGGGGCATGTTTTAAAAACACGTAACGAGGCATAATCTTTATGATTGTATATGAACTATAGTTTAAACTAAAAACATGCTTTCACAGTGCGGTACTCGATATCAATTGTTATAATTTCTAATTAGTTCAATTACAAAATGCAGAAAAAATGTAGTACAAAGCACACCACGCTTTTACCAAAATGACATTAATTTTCTCGTAAATCATTTTATTCTTATATTAAGAACTATATTTTCTACTTTTTAGTTAAATTAACTATAAAAGCATGTTTTTTTTAATTTTTTTTAAACTATAATTTATTTTTCATTTTTTAGTTCGATCCACAATAAAAGTGAGTCTTTTCTAACAATCATTTATTTATTGATGAATTAATCTTAATTGCGTCATTTTTTTAGTATCTTGAATACCAATTGGCGTTTTCGATTTAGGGTTGTAACTTGTATCTTTTAAGCGCCAAATCTGGTATTACTCACCAAATCTGGAAATGAGAAATCGTTAATCCTGATGATACTCTGATCAGGACAATGGAACAAAATTATTAAATTATTGTATTGTCATAGGTTCTTCAAAGGTGTGCAAAATTTCGAATTAATCTGACCTTTAAAAGTGAATAAAAAACGAGTTCAAAGAAACTAATAAAAGCGTGTTAAAAATAATTAAAAAAAAAATCTGTTGGTCCATTGGGGGGGGGGGTGTACCCCTACACTTCACGCATTTGCGTGCCACTGTTACCATTGCTTTTTCTCTGGATAAACCAAATAAAGAAAAGTACCTTTTCTCCCATGAGACACGACAGCATTCAATATTTCATCCAAGATGAAATAATACCCACTAGAAGATATTTTGGACATTACAGTCATGAATAAAATGATACCAGTTTCTCTAGTTTGTTACATAAGAGACACGAAATAATTATTTCAAGGATGCGCAAATTTCTACGTTTGGAATTTATGTATCCTATCGATCTACGTCGTCTTACTGCATACATTACCTCGTCTCTTAGATGCTTTTTAATGGACATTGCAAGCAAATTCATTAGGAAATGCTTAAGAGAATTGCAATAACAATAAAATACTAGTGGTGATAATGTATCACATCATAGTGCATTCGAAATTTCTAAATGATACTGCAACACATTTTTCTTTTGTTTGATATGCAGGGCAACTAAAAGGGGGAAAAGGTAACAAAATTTTGCAATAGTTGTTACACTCATAAATATATTCATTGTCGCGGAATTAAAAATCTATAAAAGCAGCAAGCACACTAGATCATATCTAAAAGTGAATACTTGTATAAAAATCGAATAGCATGGGAATTTGTCAAACTTTTATATGTTGTGATGGACTCACGCGTCTTTTCTGTAACATAACCTCTGGGTTCTTTGACGGCCAAGATTAATGGCAAATCTTTTCCAACCCAAATCCAAGACGTGAAATGCAATTGTAAATGCAAATAAGATAGCCTTTAAAAGAACAGAGGTTTTAGTAAGTGGCATGGCAATTTAGAGAAAGTTATGTTTAGAAGACACAGAAGTGTGAATTGACAGCCTATCAAAGATTACTAGATTTCCAGCCATTACTACAAGGTGCATACTATTGCACGCGTACCTAAAAGTCTCTGAAATTGATTGAACCTTAGCTTGATTTAAGGTAGGACTGATTATTTGATATTAGAACTTGTAATATTATCAGAATTGAAAGTAGGCGTATAATATAATTATTTAGATAAGTGGTCAAAGTTACGCGATCAGATTTAACTACAGCTGTGTGTTTGGTTTATTCTCACTTAATATAAGTTTATCCAATTTATTAGAAATTTAAGTTATATTCTTAATAAAATCATATTAAGAATTTTAAAATGTCGATTCATTTCGAGAGTCCCACACCTCTAATTCCCGCTGACAATCAAAGATATGGTCGCCATAGAACGACCATATCACAATGTGACATAGATGATATGAAAGATTCGCGCTACAGTTATATTCTTTAGAAAGGCTTATTTTACATATGGAGAATATATATATGAATTTGTAATCTAAAAAATGGTATCTGTCCTATTTGTTATTTAGAAAACAACAAATAATATTGTAACTGCTCATACTTTTGCCTTTATATAAAACACCAAAATACAAGATAACTAAGATGCGTGATTAGGATAGATCACTATTGAACGATTTTGTAAGGGTAATATAATTTATGAACAGTGAATACCAAAAGTAACATAATATATATACCGTATATTTCCGCGTATATTTTAATAAATTTTTTTTTTTTAATTTTCATTAGCCATGCGCAAGTGGTTTCAATTTTTGAAATTTTTGGGTACTTTGAATGGAATTTTTGCTCTAAAAAGAAGTAAAGGTCACAATAGTTCTTCAAACTTAGTGTAAGAATTCGAGTTTCCGTATAATTCTCAAAACGAGTAATCATATATATTGGGATGTCTAAATACATACATTCTTCATACCATGAAACAGATTGACGATCACTTGCCTTACGCAAATTTCTTTTCCATTTCGTTTACAAATAAAATAAACGGCGCAGAAAGTAAGAATAGGACAGATAAAGAAAGTACAAGAGAACAAATGAACGGAAAAAATACGTTTATTTTAAATTGGATTACTAGAAATAAAGCTATGACTCTACGTTGGCGTCTTATTTATACCAATTTATTCGAAAATATTCCACCCGTTTTAGCTTCTTGACAACACATTTGAAAATTACAGAACCTTACCCCTCCTCCAATTCGCCTTATATACTGTGTACGGACTTGTTGGTGCCTGTGTAACAGCAACAAGAAGCAAGTCTTCAGAAGTTGACATCTATCTTTATTGATATTGAATTCACTCACACACTATGATGTCAGATGCACCAGTATATATCGTTCTTTTACAGTTGCCATACAAACAACAAAATATGCAAATATTCCAACATACGGGGTTTGAATTTTGAGTAAATTTTTGAAGAAAAAAAACGCCTCTCTCGGCTTACAGTAGTTATATAGTAGTTATTATCAAATTTAATAATTTGTTGGAATCTTCTGCAGATGATACACTGGCATTATCAGAGAGTTTTAATTTTTCAAACTTGATTCTACGTGTTGTAGAATTACTCATGCATAATTCGAAAGAATGTGGATACGACGACTGATTAAAAAGAAAACAGATTTTCTTCTCGTATTTTACGTTAGTGTCATGAGTAAACAAAAAGCAAGCGTCATTTCTCAGGCATGAAATTCCAGAATCGTGACCACAAAGTTGTTTAAGAGGCGTTATTATTAGTATTTGGTACCGTAGGCTTCCAATTTGTTTCCAAACGGCTCGTTCAATCGCACTGTGTACTCACCTGCCTGCCAGACAGAAATAACCCTCGAACGAGCACAACACGAATGAAATAATAAAATTCCTATGTAATAATATTGCCATCGGGTGTTTTAACCATATTTGGTTTTAACCATGTTTGGATTTAAAAGATATCTTAATGGAAAGCGTCATGTTGTTTATTTATTTATTCGTAGATGAGTACATTTGATGAGTAAGTTAATTAATTTAAGGGAACCCGGACATCACATACACATCTGAATCTAAAAATGTATAACACTTGTATATTCATTGATAAAATAATCTTAAAATATGAAAAGAGGAATTGACAAAAATGTAAACAAAGTTTATAAATGTTGAATTTTCCACTTTTTCTCCAAAGCATTATGTTTTGATTTTAGGTACAATTTTAAAAGGACTATTACACTCACCCACCGAGGAGGATAAATAAGTTATGAAGAAAACAAGAAATTTTACGAAGAAATCTGAAATGTGTACATGTGAATGCTTAAAAGCATGGAATAAAATTAAACTTGATGTAATAAAAAATCACTTAAAAAAATATAGTATATCTAACAATCTATATGGATTGATTGACTGAATATTAACGTCGCACTGTTCAGACACAAGAGGGCTTTTGGCGACGGACCACGTAATTTTGAACCATGGTTAAGTGACGTGGTAGACACCTGAGCTGGCACCCCCTCTCCTAACTACCCCACCACACCAACGGGAGGACGTTTCGTGACAGGGCAAGCCACGATCCGATACCTACACCACTCGGCTACCGCGGCTACCATTCTATATGGAATTGAGGGTGTTATTTATTTAAGGATCAGAGTAACAGTGATGGAGGAAAAAATATAGTAGAATTCGTTGATGTACATGAAGATATAACGAAAAACGAATAGGACAATTTTTCCATGTTATACAGGAATGAAAGAGCACAAGGTATGCCATTTTTCTTTTAAATAAACAGTATTTAGATAAATGCAGAAATCTAATTTTTTTTATATTCATCTTTTCCTTATTTTTAAAGCTATTATTTTTATAACCGGCGTATAACGCGCACCCTTAAATTTTGATCTTACATTTTGTGTTAAGGGTGCGCATTATATGGTAAATGTTCCTTGAACTTGGACTTATTTAATTTACAAATCTATTATCTATCACAGCGGTTCTTAAACTTTTGATCACCACGCTCCCCCCCCTCTCCTTTTATGTGTTAGTCAGGCATCGCGGACCCCCGAGATTTTGAACACCCCTCGTTGATTTAATATTCTTGATCGAAATACATGTTCTAGTAGAGATTTTCACTAGCGACAATTTGATGATCTAGCCAGTGGCGTAACGTACATCTCCTCAACCCCTGCATTGCGGGAGCCCAAAGCCTGACTGACCCCAAGTACGTATTTAACCGACTGGGGCCCAAAACCTGATTTTGCAGGGGTGCCTAAATATTCTACGTCACGCTACTAGATCTAGCATAGGATGTGTTTCTTTCAATTTTTCTAAGATGCCTTACAGAAACTGTAAAAGAGGGAACTCTTACCATTAAATGAGAGACCTCGCAAACCCACTAGAAAAGCGTTAGGGACTCCACGGGGATTACAGTTTTAAGAACTACTGTTCTATCAGATACGATAAGCATAAAAAAAAGCTTAGATAACATACAAATAAATAAATTTATAAAACAAATCTTTATAAGTGAAGTAGTTTAAACATGCAAGAATTATGTTAGAAAACTAAAATGCGCAAGCAATGATAAAACAGTGTGCGAATCGTAAGCCAAATCTGTTAGTTTTTAAAAATATCGATAATGACAAACATTAGATCATAGTATCTAGGTTACAAAATATTTAATATAGCAGAGATAAGTAAAAAGAGGTATAGGATTTTGTTTTTCAATTAAATGTTGTATAAGATCCGTGTTTAAATTAAACTTAAGATAAAGGCAAGAAAAAAAGACAGCACACATCTTTTTTATTAGCCTATTCAATATCATAAATACGGAGGGGGCTTACTGTGATCGTATTCAAAACATGTAGGTCACTAGCACACAGATGACACACGGTATTTAATTAAGGTGAAAGGTATCTGTATCATACAAACGTCATGAACCGTCAGCTGTTTTCGTAGTGCGCGGTTGTATCGAGAGACATTGATTGAACATGACGTCAATGTAAAGAGAAAATTGCACATTTCTAAGTTTTAAATGGATACCTCGGCAGGTAGTTCTAACTGCGGGGTTACGAGGAAAATCATAGTAATTCTGCCATCCTTTTGAGAATAACATGCTATTAAAAATATCGACTCACTTTTATAACCCCATTCCGTTTCATCTATCAAATTTTTCATTCAGAATGGTGTTGTTATTAACGTCAAACACAACAAAAGCGGTGTTTCCAACAAGTCCAGTAAGAAAGCTGAGATATGTATTGATGGATTGTATACGTGAAAGAAATTGTTTATCATAAATTTATATATATACGTGTGTGAGTGGGGGAGGGGGGTGAGTATTGTATTTATATGTGTTATACACACACACAAACATATATAAATATATATAATAAAAATTCTCTACTAGAGATATTAATGATCAAAAATAAAACTGAAAAAAATCGATATTGCAAGATAACGAAACATAAGATTTTAGAAAGTATATTAGAAATTAAAAGTAATTGAATTTAAAAAATAAAATAAAAATCTGTATGCTACAGTATTATAAACGTTGCTGACTTAGGACAGCTCTTATATATAAAATAATTTATATAAAAGTGGGGTTGAACATGTTTTGTGGCCAGCCAACCTTTCCCCTTTCTATTAATAACACTGAGCAAAAACTAGTGAAAATAATGAATAGAATATCTAAATTCATTACAAGAAAAAGGTAACTTATACCTAAAAATTGCATTCAAAAATGCAGAGCCCGCGCTAAATCTGAGAACAATGAAGAAGTTATTGCCAGATTCTGGACCCAAATGCAAATTGAAAGAAGAGGAATGGCTGAATAGTAGAACTTAGCAAAAGTATGAAAATAATAGAATTAAAAAGAACAGAATTAAAAAAAAAAATAGAATTAAAAATTAAAAAGAATAGAATAGAATATAAAAATTAAAAGGAATAGAATAGAATAAAAATTAAAAAATGTGTATACATGCAACTATTTCTTTAAGGACACTAATATTAAAATGTATTTAAATATTAGGGAAAAAATACTACAGTTAAAAAAAACTATAGAGAATAAGTAATTTTATCTTAGAATATGGAGGTAACTATATTTATCTAGGAATATATATATATATATATAGCATAAGAATAAAGTAATAAAAGACAAATTGTAATTCCTGCAAAGCTAACAATGAATGAAAATGGATTTAAAAAAAAAACCTATAAAAACCCGCCAAAATATAAGTAGACATTTAAAAAGTAAATAAACCAAAATGGAAAACTATTATGTCCCGAAAGAAAAGATCGTTATATGGAAAATTCGTTAAATAGATGTTCATATTTTAATATACTTTAGAAACCACATAAAAAACAAATTTTAAATTCATAAACACTGTATATTATTTTAAAAATTAATTATTCACGCTGTTTTTTTGAAAATTAATATATATTCATTTCATATATCTCTCCCATCAAAAAGAAATCTGCAAGGATAACAAGGGGAAAAACATAGTCCAGGAATACTCTGTATTTTTAACTTGAAAAAAAAATTATACTAAAATTAATGAACATTCAACGAAATTTTCTAATTTTAAGTCACATCAAGTAATTTTAAACATACATTATTTTATAACCTGCAATTTTAAGCATACACTACCACTTGCGTCCTTAAGTGTAATTACTGATAAAATTTGTTAATTTTATATGATGTTTTTGTTTGAAAAATTACGGCTATTTCATTGCTTTAAGTTCGTTATAGGAAAAGGGTAAAACTAGTTCAAGGTCATTGATCACCCTAAAATGTGATAAAAGAGAGAAAAATTTGAAATTTTTTTAGTAAAATAAGAAAGTAAATAAGAATCAAAACTTTATGAAGATTGTATTTTTTTGTCAAAGAGTTATATTACTTAAAACCTGATATCTTAAAAACTTATGAATGTATTTCTTTCATATTCTATATACATGTTATTTAAAGTATGATAAAGACCATAAACTAAGGAATTTGCTCTAACATCAATAGTTTTTTTTATTTTTAGCAGTTTTTTTTACGAACTCCATGCATTTTTATAAAGTTTTCTATAAGAAAATGTACAATGAACCGTAAGTTTTTGGTAATTGTAAATATATTTCAGATTTTAGTTCATTGCCTTTATAAATATATTAAATATATTGTGTAATATATATAATATATTTATATACATAATATATATATATATATAATTGTATATATCTATGGCTTTGAATTCCAAGTAGAGTGTTTTGAAATTCGATGCAATTTTCATCAAATTTTACCTAAAATACCTTATTTTAATAAATTTAAATCGTCATGTAATTTCCCGATTGCCGTTTTTCATTCATTTAAGTCATAAGCACCAACAAAATAACATAAAATTACCAATACCATGGCATTTTAGAAAACTAGTCCCCGAACTTAGGCAGATACCTTGAAGAAAAAACGTTCTATTTAAAAGGATGAATAACTAATATACACGTTATTCAACAAAAATGCAAAATTTTTTTACCAGAATACCTTTCATAAAACAGTAAAAGAGAAATTCTGGTTCAACCCAGTGTACGTGACCATTGGGTGCTGAGGTGTATGAGCAGATGTCCCGATCAGGTGGTCAGTTTGAAGCGAGACCCCTAGTGTTCAAGTCCCCAAGCAAGCTTGGTAATAATTTTCGACCCACTGCAGTAGGGATGAAAGGTTGAGTCGACCTTGCCCAGCCCGGGAATAGAACCCGAACCTGTGGTGTGGAAGCGTGATACGCTACCACTCGACCACTAGGAATAATAATAATACGAATAGTAATAATGGACTCGAATTAAATTTAAGTATGAATTAAATATATTTATACACGTAAAGGGTGAATTAAATTTAGGTAACGAATTTAGGCATGAATGACGCCATACATTACCTAAAACTATAAAATTTTATGCGAGATTAAAAAAAAAATAATAATACACAGTTGTCGAGTAGCGGGACAAGGGTATAATTAATTTGGATAAATTAATATTTTGTGTTATAATGATGAGCAAACAAACGCTACATTTAGATTTTTTAAAGAAAAATTTATGAAAAATCTAACGTCAATAGATAAATGCTATACTTAACGAAAATGTTTTTAGTGCCAATTTGTCAGATATTTCAAATTTTACAACTTTCACGATTAATTATTTAAAAAAAAATAATTCAACGCTTTTAATTTTGACATCTTGAGATTGTCAAAGCAAGAAAAGAAGGATTAAAATTCGGTCTTACAGTTGACAAAAAACAAAATCCATTTCAAATTTTTGTCATATCGAAAATTTTAGCGCCCCTAAAAAATTTGCCGCCCGAGGCCCGGCCTAAGCCTTAATCCGTCACTGGCAACTCTAGGCAGTATCAGATATCAGAACGAACTTAGTGAATCACCACTTCAGTTTAACCGCAAGACGTCAGTTCATTGCAAACGTGTACGAACTTCACGTGCGCAAAAATATGCTGACGGCTGCGAAACGTCTTCAGAAACACATTTCGATACCCACTTCTCCTGAAGATATTAGAAGTAGATATTTGAATTATATAACTGATTGAGAGAGAGAGAGAGATATGAAAACGTAAGATGAAATGCATGTATTTATTAATGTTATAAGTCATTGAACATTTCATAGAGTTGCCATTCAGATAGAATTTGGATGTAGTATGAAATTATTCTAATTCCTGTTAAGCAAAAAATTCCATAATTAGTTAACGAATGAAATATTCACGAGAATGTCAGCATACATTTTAGTTAATATGTATTGACTTCTAATAAGAAATCATGCTGTTTTAACTTTTTACGGTACTTATGTAGTACTATCGAAACAATGCCAGTGTTCGAGATAACTCGCCAAGTTGGTAACCCCGATTTTGCATGTGTCGTACACGCTGAATTGGCAACCATGTGCTTCGTTTTCTATTTTCTCACCAATACGTTTACAATAATATTTATGTACCGTTTTTAATGAGTAGAGAAAATTTTGATACACTCGACCATTTTTTGAAGGGGGAAAAATTACCATATTTACTCGAATCTACGAATTTTGTCCAGTGTTAAAGCTACTGAAAATAGGGTGCGGCTTAGAATCGAAGGCAAAACATTTGTTGGATGGGGAAAATTAAATTTCCATCCCTTTCAAAAAGAAAAATGTAACCGTTCATTCTGGTCACTTGCATCGACAACTTATTCCATTCCGCAGTTTACCTTCAGTACTCACTTTGTATCCTAAACATCCTTGTCTGCTCGTTTTTAGGAATTTATTTTTCCGTATACGCTTTCTTTTAATCGTCTATAAATTTGAAAGATATCGGTAATAGCATCAAGATGAGTTCACTGTGACACAAGCATGAAAAGGGAGACAATTTTATGTGCAGAAAAAAACAGAAACAGAGCAGCGGCCACTGAAAACTTAACACGGATGAAAACAATATACGCCGATGGCGTTAACAAAATGATGTAATTTTTGCTTGTAAATGTTCAGCAGTCTTTAATTTTTTTACATTCTTCTTTTATACATTTGCGTAACAAATGCATTGGGTGGTAAAAAGAAGACACTGGTGCGGGAAAATGGTGACGCCAGTATCAATTTCGAAGTCAGCTGTGACGATGGGAATGACGAATCATTTTCGAAACATGATTCTGACGGTTAGAGTAATTATGGGTTCATCTATTTGAAAGTTTTTAATACTGGGACAATAAATTAATTATTAACTTATTATTTCTCATTAAATTTTAAAAAAAATTTCTTAAGTATTAATTATAAATGAACCTTTTACTCAGTTTTTTTTTGTAAAAAAAACGTGTAGAGAATTCAGGGTGCGGCTTAGATTCGAGTAAATATGGTATATGTTTTTAAAATTAATATAGTACCTATTTTTTTAAAAGTCCGATTATTCCTCTTCAAAATACAAAACTCAGGCACGTACGTTTTTTTCTGTTTTAGTTTTTGTATTTTTTTATCAAGTATAAAATTTATCTCTTACAATTACTGCAAGCATCGCAAATTTTGGCTTATATTTTTATCGAATTGTGAAAAGGAGTGAAAGAAAACTCCTAATTATTTCTGTAGGTAGCTTGTTCAAATTATAAAAATGTCTCTATTATGCTCAACATTAATTTTTCTTCAATGTCTTACAACAAACAAGTAATATATAAAGAAAAAATTTTAAGTCAATTCCTACTTAGGTCAATGAAGAAAAATTTTATTTTTTAGTAACTTTTTATTAAATAATAACAATTAATATAAATATACATATGACAGAATCACACACAATATTAAGTGGCAAAATAGAAAGCGATTTTCTTTTCTATATATAGTGTTGGACTATTATTTTTGTCTGTTACTTTTAATTTATTAATTGAATTTAATTATTCTAATAAAAAGGAATTATTAATGCGATTGGGACTGTATTTATTAAATTGAGAGTTTTAAGGCATAAACATTTATTGTGACTGCTTTGTGCAGTGTTTCCCTTGCAAGAGATTGTTCTAGAGAGGGTGAGCGAAGTGGGGGTGACGATCGCAGCGCCAACTAGATAGTGAAAAAGGAATCACATTCTCAGAAATTAGACCATCCCAGGTGGGATTCGAACCCACGACCTTCGAATTAGAAGTCCAACGCGCTACAG
>BMAV01026198.1:142741-167094 GCA_019973955.1 Trichonephila inaurata madagascariensis | reverse complement strand
CGAAGAGTGAAATTCCCCAAAAGACATGCTTTATGGGGCTCCCTAGGATTCTATTGGTTCTGTTCCCCTAGACAGAGGTGGTACCAAGTCTATAGGGAAGGATTAGTGTCTGGAGGGGAAAAGCTGACGAAATATTATACATGATCTTGCATCATCCAAGTTCTAGGTTAAAACTTATAAATAATATATCTATTTTTATATTACACACACATATATATATATATATACACATATATAGGCCAATTCTATGTATATATATATATATATATATATATATATATATATATATATATATATATATCTGTGATGAAAAATAAATTCTTGTAAGCAGAAATCAACATTCAATACTATCCGTTCCATATCTTTGATTGTTAACTTAAAATAACATTTGAAAAGAATAAATATATATTGTATGCACACAATTTAAATATAACATTACATGAAGTTATTAAATGCATTCAGAATTCTAAAAAGGGAAACACAGTACTTGTAAAACTTCCAATTAAGTGTCTAAGTCTTGGTGAATGCCACGAGACAATAATTAAAAATGGGTGATCAATATATTTTAATATTTAAAAAAAGAAGTCGTTTGAAAGAAACATTGAAAGCCACAAGAGTGTGATTAAAAATGAGTTATTATTCATTTGAAATGGATAGTATTCACACACACAGTTTCTGAGAGAGAGAGAAATAAATCTTACATCACTTAATATTTGATTAATGCTTTTTTAAAAGCAACATTTAAAATGAAATACTGCATGCAGTTAACAATCTCCTTCTTTTAAAATATTTTAGGAAACTTCATAAGTGTTTCTATTTTATCTGCTGACAAAATTATTCTTTCGCTATTTAAAGGAAGGGAAATAAAGTAAGCGCGTATTATCTCGAATGAAGCAACTCGATAAAAATAGTTTTAAGAACGTTTAGCGAAAATCTGATATCATTTAATTATTGGTTTGGTTAAATGGTTTGCAATTGCTAATGTTTATTTTTGTTAAGGAATTTTCTAGACATTGTATGCACAGTAATGTCCCGAACTTACGCGACAGGAGGGACTGGGTGATAATCGCTTAAGTCGAATTCTTTTAAGTCGCGGTATGATTTCGTATAAATAAATACATATACTAAATTATTTTTATTTGGGGCTGAAGACGAAAGAAAATAATAATTAATGAAAAAAAAAGTGTTGTGACGGGCTCACGTGTCTTTTCATTAACATGTCCTTTTGGGTTCTTTGGGTCCAGAATGAATGGCAACTCTTTTCCAACCAACCCAAGAAGTAAAGCGTGAAGGAAAGATGCAAATTTGGAAGCTTTTAAATATTAGAAGTTTAGAGTAAGCGGGGTGGCATTTGGGGAATGTTATGATAGTCGGTGATTCAAGTGTAAAGAGGTTTTGAGAGGTTGTCTCACGCGTCTTTTCTTTAACATAACCTCAGGGTTCTTTGGTGGCCAAGATTAATGGCAACTCTTTTCCAACCAAAACCCAAGAAGCGAAATGTGAACAAGAAATGCTAATAAGATAGCTTTTAAAATAACAGAAGTTTCAGTAAGTGAGATGGCAATTTTGGGGAATGGTATGGGTGATAGAGAATAGTGTGAATTGACAGCCAATCGTGAAGTTACCTGGAAAACCAGCCATTAATACAAGGTGCATACCATTGCACGCGCGCCCAGACGTTTCCACATAAAGATTGAATCTAAGTTTGGATTAAGGTAGGACTGATTATTTGATATTAGGACTTGTAATATTATTAGAAGTGAGAGTAGGCGGAAAATAATTATAACTTAGAGAAAGTGGTCTAAATTACGCGATTCGGTTTAACTATCAATGTGTGTTTGTTCATTATAGATTCTTGCTTATTTAAATTTATCTAAATTGTTAGACATTTAAGTTCTATTCTTAATAGACATATTAAGAAACAAAAAATGTCTATTCCTACACCTCTAGCTCACGCTGACAATCAAAGATACGGTCACCAAAGGGGGGCGGTATCACAAGGTTAAGTGACAGCCAACAGAAGTTATCCGTGACAGATAGCCCTTAAGTCAAGGTGCATACCATTGTACGCCAGTGAACCGCAACTTCAAATATGATTAAATAGTTTGATACTTCGTTGGACGATGAAGGTAGGAGTGACTATTTAAATATTCAGATCTGTGATAGTATTGGAATTGAGTTTAGGCGAGTTAGTTATTGATAGTGGTCCGGGTTACATTATTTCGGTATTGTATATATATTGTGTGTTTAGCCACCGTGTGTGTGCTTAGATTCTCTCTCATATCATATTATTATCTAATCTGTTAGAGGTTTAAGTAAAGATTTTAATAAAATCATATTAACATGATGGCAGCTTCTAGTTCTTCATTTATTCCTACACCTCTAGCTCACGCTGATAATCAAGGAGAATGGCCCCCGAGGGGGGCGCCCTTACAATGTTTAATAAAATCTTAGATAACACACATACAAAATCATAAGCCGAAGTTATTTTGATGCAGAAGGTTTCATAAAATTTAACAAAGTAGTCTACCGACTCCAAGTTTTTTTTTATTACTTGTTTTGTTGAAGGAGTATGCTCACATCGTGCGATTCTATATTTTCTAAAAAATTTGTAAATCTTTTTTCAATTAAACTGAGGCCTTCTGCCAAAATCCGAGCAAGTCATTCGATCTTTTGATTGAACCGGGTTTAAAGAGACTCAGACTTCTTCAATACCTTGTTCTTGCTCTTTCATTTCTTTGAGTTCATCCATTGTCAGCTCCTGATTGTGGAAATCCAGCAGTCTTTGAACGTCATCACTATCCACTACTAAATTCATTTGCCTGGCAACTTCCTCACAGTCACATTACCAATTTCATCAATTCTTTTTTTTCACAAACTAAAGACGAATTGACGAGATTTGAAAATCGTGCAACTCTGGATTCGCATAAGTCGGAGTAGCGCAAGTCGCGAGGCATTACTGTATAATGATTACAAATATTTTATATTTTTATTCCAATACGTATTTATAATTTTCATATGCTTTTCATATTTTTTTAGTGCGTTACTATAGCAGGTGTGTGAAGTTAAGACGCATAGTTTATAGAAAACTATTTTTTTAAAAGAAAAAAAAAGATGATATAATTCTTTAACATTTTTAACACATTTTATTTGATTAGATAATTAGGTGTAAAATGTGTTTTATGACGAAAATCAGAGCATTTTAACTGGGAATTAAATGCTTAATTTCAACTCTAGAATGATGTTATGACTAAAGAAAATCGTAAACTCAAAAGAAAAATACATTACAATGAATAGTAATTGTAGCTCTTCTTCTTAATTTTAGTTCTTATTCCTGGACGGCGCCTCCAAATACAGCATTTGTATGGCTTCCCTCTGGCGGAGGAATAGAAGCCACAAAAGAGTGAATCAGAAGGCTGCTTGAGATCTGGTGTGTACCAACGCGCGAGAATATCTCTCACTGTAATTTAATTGTACATATATGCATAGAACATGGAACTGTATATTATTTAGAAGCTAGAAGAGTATTTGAGTACAGGTTATAAATTATATAGCCCAGAGATGGATCTTTTGTGCTTGTGAATAATTTCTGACATCAAAACATAATGTAAAATAAAACAAAAAAGAACAATATATGATATTCATATATATCATATGGAATTAATTCTTAAAATGATTTAATTAGTAAACCTTTTATAATCTTTAGTGACCGTAAAAATTCATTTTAAACTAATGAAACAATAGAGAAGAGTCCAATTTTACTTATCCATGATAATACAGTCTCATCTAAGTTTCAGCCAAGAAATATTTATATATAATTAGAGAATTTAAAAAGTAGATATTTCGTATCAAGTTATGTGCGTGCGACTTATTAGAAATATAACTAAAATATAGGTTTCTCAATTTTATCTTCATAACTCTTTTTATTTTCTTATGTTTATCATTTCAGTCGATTCAACTTTGAGTCATTGTTAGTCATTCTGCATATATGTGGAATAAATATTTATCAAGCAGAATATATATTTTTTCATTGATATAAAATATATTCATGCTAATTCTTGAGTCGAAACTTCCAGAAACAATTTTTCTATAATACTAAGATTTATGAAAATACTTCCATTCATTCAAAAATCCATTCAATGCAGATGAATCCATTTAAATAATAGTTTTCGCACTTTCACCGAAACGAGTACAAAGATAAACACTTCTTTTTTTTTCGTGAGAGAGAAAATATTTCCTTTACAATCGATTAAAAAAATTTAATAACACCTGATCAAACAGATGTGAAACATTTAGCTCAGTATTGCCAAATCCAAAAAGGGAAATAATGTGTCCAAAATACAAACACATATATTTCCGTCAGTGACAAAATTGCAATAATCGTGGGCAAGTCGGGAGACCAATAAACGTCTACACAAAAAAAAAGGATTTCGATCCTACCGACCCAACAGCCATTTCATTTGTTTGCACAAACTGCGAAAGGCAAATTTGCCAAGCCAACTGTTGTCTGGTCACGGTTTCGTGATTGTGTGTGTCTTTCACGCCGCCTCTCTCTCTCTTGCCATCCCAGTGAGTTCATAAAATTTCTAAACAATTCCAATTGTCATCGGAGGAAGCGTGCTTGAATTAAGAGAAATACTGTTAAGTATATCTTACTCACACAAGGCGAGTTTAGAATCATCTATTGTGTGGATGACGAGAAAATAGTCTTTGTGGAAAGTAAACAAACCCATCGGCAACACAGTGAGGCTGGGCGCAAACAGACGGTTTTTGGCGAATAACTTTCTGGTTATTGAACCGCATAAGCGTGTAAGCAATAAAATATACGTAGCACATAAAAGGAACATTCTATTTTCATTTTCGTGAGACACTAAAACTGACAACTTCATCTCGAATATTATGATGTACTAGCTATTACACGCCTGCTTCGCTGAGTATTTCATGATGTATCAATATATGTGGTCTATGAATTATTGAGATATCTAAGTCTTAGCATTAAGAGTTCGATTGTATTGAAAAACATTCTTACAACCCTCACCTTTTGATTTAAAAAGGATAGGGCTTGAATTTCTAAAATTGAAGTAGAATTATCTTTTAAGCTCCCGTATTCCCTTTCCCCGAAGTGGATTTCCGCAAAACACCCATTTTTAGTGGATTTCTACTCAACAAAATAAACATGCTTTCCAAAATTCAAGTTTAAGTCTAATAGTTCAAAAACGAAAATTTTTTTTATCAGTATGCCTTGTAACCCTCACCCCCCTTCAGTGGATTTCCGAAAGATCCGTTTTTAGCGAATTTCAACTCAACAAAAGAAACAGAGTACCAAATTTCATTACTGTGGGTCTAGTAGTTCGAAATTGTGAATTCTTTTTATCTATACGTCCCATTAACTCCTAAAGAAGTCTACCTAATCCCCCTCCTCTAAAGAAGTCGATTTTCGTAAAATCCGTTCTTAGCGAATTTCTAGTTATCACAAGAAGCCCACTTACCAAATTTCATATCTGTTCGCTAACAGTTAAAAAAGAGAGTTTTTATCTATTATACCCACTTTACCCCTGGTAACACTCTTTGGAAGTCAATTTCCGATAAAAGCGTTCTTAGTGGATCTCTATTCAAGAAAAGAAACACGCTTACCAAATTTCAAGTCTACGGGTGTATTTATCTATAACACCCTTTATAACCCACGCAACCCCCTAGGTGTCCAATTATCGCAAATCCCGTACTGAGCAGATCTTTACTACATTAAAGGATCATGCTTGCCAAGTTTCAAGACTAGTTCTAATACTTCTGGATATCCCGTGATGAGTGTATGAGTGCCTTTCTCGCTCATATATTTAGATAATGGCGAACACTTCACAAAAAACCAATTCCCGTTTAGAACAAAACATACTCATTTCCTTCACTTTTTAATTGAAATTTAAATCAGAGGAAGAGAAAAGTCTCAAAAATTAATACAATTTGCTCAAAGTTTTTCAAATTTTGAAAAATTGACATTTATTTCATGGTAAAATATGTGTTCACTCATTTATTTCATTTGCAATAACAAGTAAGATTAAAAAAATTAAGTAAATTTCTACTTTGGGGGCACCATCTGTTGCAGCTAGTCGTAACTTCGTCAGAAATAACGCAGAATAAATTTAAAATAAAAAAAAATAAAATTTAATTAATGAATTAATATTTGAAAAAAAAAACTGTATTAACATCAAGTGCCAGCCACTACAAGTTTTTAAAAAACGTATTTAAACTTGAGCCAATGAATAAAAAGTATTTTATCAACGACTGAAAATTTGAACAAGATATATATAAGTAAATAAATAAATAAATATATAGAAAAAGAGTGCGTGAAACACTGTCGTAGCTAGTTCTAAATGGGCCCTGCATTAAAATTCATTCGGGGTCCTATTTTAGATATGAAAGCCTTGTTAGTGGAACCGTAGTAAACATGATGGAGCTACTGTAGTTTGGGGGCCCCGTATCATTGATACGGCGGTAGCTACGCCCCTGGTGTGAATTAATAGTGGGAATTGAAAAATGACTCTTATTTTAACTGAATCACTAAGTAAAAAAATAATAAACCTTTTAATTCAAAACAACAAATCATAGTCAAAGTACCCTTACAGCCACAGTTAAAGTTCACCACGTTTAAAATAAACAGGTCGAGTGTAAAGATGGGCTCAGGTTACCAAGACTTAAAACAAAAGAGGAAAAGGATGCAGCTGTGCACCCAAGACGTGACTGAAAGATTCAACTGTTACAAGAATAATTTTTTTTTACGTTAATAGATTTAAAGAAGATTGTAAAAAAAGATGTTCTTTCTCTAAACTCTGTTTAAATAGAACAATAGTATTAGATGAGTTTCGATTAAATTGCATATAATACTTTAATTCGGATTCTAATATCAGTTTGTATTATATTATGTTGAAATATAATTTTGAAAAACATATAATTAGAAAAAATTTATATACAAAAACGAGCCTTATGTTTATTTGAATATAATTTACTTTAAAAAAAAAAAAAAAAAACTACTCTACAACAGTAGTTCCCAAACTTTTGCAACCCATGGACCCCTTTTTATAGTCAGAATTTGCCCCCGGAACCCCAAGGAAAAAAGCTACATAAATGCATAGTATAAAAATTACAAATGAAAAAAAAATATAAATATTTTGTTAAAGAATTATATGTATTGAAATTATAAATTTTGTTCAAAATAAAATTCAAAAAATTAATGATTTGGATGAATTTGATGAGATGTTATGACTGTATTTATATGTCCCTCTCAATGTTTGTGAGTAGCAACCGCAAATTGTCACAAGCACTAGTTTTTAATCATTTTTTTTTTGTATGGTGATGTTTTTTTACGGCACTGAATACATGTTCTACGTAATTGGAGTAGTCAACAGCTTCTCTGTACCCATAATGAAGGATATGAAATTGGGATCTGTTTTTGCAACCAGAATGTGTGGTATCCTTGTTCAAACATTGGTTTTAGTCCCTCGTGTGTGGATATTTCAATAAGATGCTCCTGTATTAGTATGGATTCATCCGAGTTTGGGATCTGAGTTAGTCCACGTGCAAAAGGGCTCAACACCCAGTCGGAAATATCCAAATTAATTATTGTTATTTATTTAAATTAAAAATAAAAATGGATCAAAATTTTTTAATTTTTATATTAAATTTTGCGCAGATCCACTGATGTTGTTCAGGGACCTCCAAATGAATTTTAATTTTCCATGGACCCCCTGAATAATATCGGGGACACCTGGGGTTCCGTAAGGACCACTTTGGGAACCACTGCTCTACAAAAACGCGAGTGCATTGGCGGAATGTCCAAAGAGTCCAAGCTCACCCAAAATTTCGACACAGACTTTTCTACACACGTTGTAAGTATGCCTGGGTCAAAACTTTAAATCCTTTTTCTCTTTAAAGCACTCAATTGAGCTGGAATTTTCTATGCACGATTGTTTTGGATGATAATACGATAATTTAATGACGCTTTAAATAAATCAATAAAGCTTTAATCAATTAATAAAAATTGATTAAAGCTAATCATTTAAAGAATTACAGATACAGCCATGTTGGCATCATTTTTGGTGACCAAATCTGGAGACTTGAGTTAAAACTTTAAACTCTTTTTTTCTCACATTTTAAAGCACTCAATTGAGCTGAAATTTTCTATATATGATTGTTTTGGATGACAATACGATAACTTAATTATAATCAATAAAAGTTAATTGTTTATAACTAATTATTGAAAAAATTAAATTCTACTCATAATTCCAATTGTTTACAACGTGAAACAGTTGAATATTGAAAGCAGACAATTAAACTAGTCCTTGTAAAATTAAACTCTTAAAACTGTTTATTGAATAAATTCAATTTGACTCAACATTCCCTTTCGCTCTTATAGTTTAAGGTGTACGCAAAGTGTGTGTTCGAAAGAAAACCCGTGTTTAAAAAACTTGTTTTTTTACCAGTGCTATTCCATATAATTTCAGAGCACTGTTTCATAAATCCGAATCGGAAGTCCAGTTCCACAAAGAGACTTGAACCACACACCAAAAATCTTTTTTCAATTCCTACTAAAAGTTCACTCTCTCCTATATATATGACATACCCTGTGCCGAGTAGATTTTCCCTTGATTACTAAATATCATTTTCGTGTATTCGTTACATACTTGAGAAGACAGGATACTTTTTGCTCTTATTTATTTGACTTAGTAGGATATTTCAACAGTACACACATATGAAGTTTAACCTCATTTAGAATAATTAAGTGAATGGGACGCACACACAGAGATAAAACACAAAAAACGGCGACGATCACATAGCAAATACAAAGAGCGGTAGCTATTTACACATATTCAAGACGACGAGAAGGAGACAAAAAAAGATGATCACAAAAGACTTTCCCTTTTATACCGGCAGTGAAGATCGCGTGACTCCTATGTAACAAAAGATATGATTGGTTAGAAAGGGCGAAAACGATAATTTCTGATGCAATGTTTCTATTCGATTACGATTAAAATTAGTGCGTTAATTTTGAACCAAAGAATTAAAAGCTTATTTAAAGATTATTTAAAAAGAGTTAATTAAAAGGATACCAGAGAGAATTATATATATATATCTTGTTCATATTTTCAATCGTTAATAAAATACTTCCTATTATTCATCCATTCAAGTTCAAATACATATTTTTAAACTTGTAGTGGGTGCCATTTGATGTTAATACAGTTTTTTGAAATACTAATTCATTAACTTAATTTAAAAAAGAATAAATAATAAAAAATCATAGTCCAACAGCATATATATAAAGGAAAACTGTTCGCTGTGTCCTTTCAGCGCAATGACTAGCGCGTTGGACTACTGATCCAAAGGTCGTGGGTTCGATCCCAACAGGGAAGGCCTAATTTCTGAGAATGTGATTTCTTTTTACTATACTATTTTATTGGAATAATTAAAATTTAATGAATGAATAAATAGTAGCAAATAAAAATATGATAGAGTCAAACACCCTATATGGAAAGGAAAATAGAAAATTGCTTTCTATTTTGCCACTTAAAAGTGTGATTCTGTCATATATATATATACATATTTATATTAATTGTAAATATTTAATAAAAAGTAACTAAAATAAAATTTTCCTTTGTTGACCTAAGAAAGAATTGACTTAATTTTTTTTATATATCACTTGTTTTTCAAATTATGTTATGTTAAGCTCAAATCCATTTAATACAAAGTATGCGTATCTCCACCGCCCACTAACTTACGAAACATTTTGTTTGTAACAGTTTTTAGCCACAATCGAGAAAATACCGGAAAAATATTTTTGATCTGTTTTCTTACTTCTTCAAATTGTGAGTGAGGCATAACAAAGATTATTTCTAAATTGTTTTCGATCAATAGTTACATCTTTATTTTCATTTTTCTCTTTTACCATGCTTGTGCGAAGTAGAAATAGTGGGAAAATTAAATCATCTCACGCAGGAAGACTTAAAGAGAAGCTAGTTTACTTTTTAAAAAAATATTACTGATTGTTGTTTTTATAGTTTTTGTTAATTATTTTTGTTTGATCTTCCGTTTTGCCACTGATTACTAACAAAGAATAGCTGATTATTTACATATATGTGAGAATAGCTATCTTTCAAATCACAGCTTATTTGATATTTCGATGTTTATGCGATTTCTGTTTTAATATTTAATAAATATTAATAGTTCAGAGAGACCTTAAAGTCATATTATAATTCGTTAAAATGTAATATTTAAAAAAAATTGGGAGAAATTTAATTTTTTATCTTATTTTACAAAATGGAGTCTGATATTAATTTTCTTCTGTTTTGCTTTTTTAGTCGAATTAAAAAAACAGAACAATGAAAAAAATATATAAGTCAATTCCTACTTAGGTCAACAAAGAAAAACTTTATTTCAGTTTTTATTAAATAATTACAATTAATATAAATAGGTATATACATAGGACAGAATCACAATATTAAGAAGCAAAATAGAATCCTTGCAATTTTCAATTTTCCTTTCTATATACAATCTTTGATTTTTCTTACAATTTTACATTATACTTTCTACATATGGCGTTGGACTATTATTTTTGTTTGTAACTATTTATTCATTAATTAAATTTAATTATTTCAATAAAATAGTGTAGTAAAAATAAGTCATATTCTCAGAAATTAGGCCATTACAGGTGGGATTCGAACCCACGACCTTCGGATTAGAAGTGCAACGCGCTATCCATTGCGTTACAGGGTCACAACGAACGGTTTTCCTTTTTATATATGGTGTTGGACTATTATTTTTGTTTGTTGCTATTTATTCATTTATTAAATTTAATTAATAAATTAATATTTGAAAAAATGTGTTAACATCTAGTGTCATTTACTACAAGTTTTAAAAAATGTATTTGAACTTGAGCGGATGAATTAAAAATATATTTTATAAACAATTGAAAATTTGAACAAGATTGAATAAATAAGTAAATATAGGGGGAGTGTGAACTAATAGAAGGAATTGAAAAATAAAGAATGTGGAGAAAAAAAACCAAGAGTTTTGAATTATAGTGCAAATTTTTGGACTTCTATCACAAATTCGAAACGCAAAACGATGCAAAAGTGTTTCTTATGCTTAAAACAAAAGAACTGTAAATAATCGTTTTCTCGGAATGCATTTTATCGCATGCTCAAAAAGTTTACATCAGTTTCCCTGTTTCGAAACAGTATACAAATTTTCATTACGTTAAAAGAAGAAAAAAAAATCACACTTAACAATTTCATATTCGATAAGAAAGTGAAGATCAGTTTAAAAAAATAAATAAATCCACAATGACAGAAAGGAAAGAGAAAGAAAAAACGAGATATCGATTTCAAAATAAAAGAAAAAAATGAATAGAAATCATGACATTGAGCCTCCTCTGGCTTGCCGACTGCGTCGTATTGCACCCAAATAAATAAAGCCGTAAATAAATAAAAGATTTCCAACTCACATTTCATATCAAATCATGACAGCTGGCTTTTTTTTCCCTGTAGGGCCCATTAAGTGACCCAAACTTCCTCTGGTTGAGTAGCATCAGGGAAAGAGCGACGCCTGGCGGTCATTGAACAAAGAAAACTTCGTTAGAGGACCATTGGTACTTCCTCGTTTGACAGAGTTCGACCTTGCCATTACTCTTAATGAGAATTCAACACTTGTAATCGATACGGGCTCGCAGAGGGGATGTTTACACAATTTCATTTGCTCCAGACTAAAATTTTGAGTTTCGTTCCAAGATACGTACAAAACTGAGTTGAGATTTGGGGATGGGTAAAGAGTTTTATGGGAATTACAATGAACGCTGTAAAAAATAACAACCATCACTTTTTCTAAAATGAAGTGAAAATATAAAAAAATTATAATAGATTTACACCGGAGTTTGTCATAAAACCGACATATCGTAGTTCATACTGATTACAGTAGATACAGGGACGTCTTGACGCATGGGACAAATGGGCCCGGGCCCAGGGTCTCGGACACAATGGGGCCCTCGTCTGGTTCTCGACCCGGCCTTAGTAAGATAATGATTCGAATAATTTCAACGGTCTTTTCCTGTTGTATTCTCCGAAATAAAGGGAGGGCTGCGGTAGCCCAGTGGTCAAGGTATCGGATCATGGCAGGCATGTCATGAGTTCGAGCCCAGTACCACTAAAGACCCGCCGTGTAGGGCAGTGATGCACGTTAAATCTGTCGAGAGCTGAAACGTCCTCCAGTTGGTGTGGAGTGGTAGTTAGGAGAGGGGGGTGCAAGCTCAGGTGTCGTCCACGTCACTTGACCATGGTTCAAAATTACGTGGTCCGTCGCCCAAAGCCCTCGTGTAGCTGAACAGTGCGACGTTAATATTCACTCATTCCGAAATAAAGGGAATTTCTGACGATATGGCAATTGGCTACATGTGATGACCGTCGTTCATGAATAGGTCTAGGCCTAACACCATACACCCTCATTATTCCTTCAGTCAAAAGGTGGCAGTCTGTTGAGCCGGTTTGTACGATTGTAAGTCATGCACACTTGTTTCGAATTATTGTTTGTACGAATATTTGATAACGTATGCAATGTACTGTCTTCTTTTAAGGGTCGTATGTGAGGGACTACATTTGCATAGGGGACCAGGGCCTACTTTTGAGGAAGGGGCCCAAGGCCTCAAGAAAAGTTAAGACTTTCCTAAGTAGATATAAAATGAAACAACGTTTAATATATATAACAACTAAATCTGACGGGTAACCGTATTTACTCGAATCTAAGCCGCACTTTTGTCCAGTGGTAATGCAAATAAAAATTGGGTGCGGCTTGGAATCGAATGCAAGGCATTTAATGGATGGGAGAAATTGAATTTCCATTCCTTTCAAAAGAAAAAAAATGTAATCGTCTATTCCAGCTACTTGCATCGATGATTTATCCCATCCCAGAGTTTATCTCAAGTATTCAGTCTATTCTAAACAGCGTTGTCCGCTCGTATTTAGGAACTTTTTTTGTATATACACTTTCTTTTAATCACCTAAACATCAAAGATATATCGGTAATAGCTTCAAGACGAGTTCACTATGACGCAAGTATGAAAAGGGAGGCAATTTTATATGGTGAAAAAAATGGAAACAGAGCAGTGGCCATCGAAAATTTGACACGGACCAAACAAATATACGTCGATGGCGTAATCATACAATTTTTGCTTGTAAGTGTTTAACACTCTTTAATAATTCTTTTATATTCTTCTATAATACACTCTTTTAAAAGAATATTGCATAACAAATGCATTGGATAGCACAGAAGACGACATATTGTGAGTAAATGGCGATGTCAGCACCAGTTCCGAAGTCAGCAGTAATAATGAAAGAAACAAATCATTTTCGAAACATGATACTGACGGTTAGTGTAATTATAGATTCATATATGTATCTGAAAGTTTTTAAAATATTTGTAAAATAAATTAATTATTATATAACTTCTTATTATTTCTTGTAATATTTTTTAATTTCTGAAGTATCGGAAATTGTGTGTGTGTGTGATGAACCTTTTACATATTTAAAAAACTTTCTTTAAAAAAAACGTGCATAAAATTGGGGGTACGGTTTAGAATCGATGGTAGCTTAGATTCGAGTAAATACGGAAGTTTTAAAATTCTTAAAAACGTTTTTTCAAAATTAAAATTCATAAATTACTTCGGTGTTCTTAAATCAAACGTATATTTTTACCTATGTATGTGATTGTTGATAACAAATACGTATTTTTTTAAAAGAAAGTTTATGTATCTGTATAAAAAATAAAAGTTGGCAACAGTGAGGTGCATAAACTGCATTGGTTGAAAACATGCATTAATCATGTGACTATGACGTCACATGTATATCGCTAATGGGCTCAATTCCTGACACACACACGATAAAGACATACACGTGATCTCCATTGAATTAAAAACAGACATTAAACTAATCGTACTTGTTGTTCTATTTGCAAAACTTAGATAAAATTTCAAATTTCATAATTGGATAAATATGTTTAAAGGTTATAAAAAAAAATTCTTCAAAAAGATTTTATAAAATTAAGAAAAAAATATCATTTTATGCATATACTTTTAAATAAAGTGCATTTTGTATACATATGTACTTTTTAAGGAAAGTTTCTGCAAAGAGCAAAAGTTGGCAACAACGAAGCGCGTGAACTGATAATCTGGAAAAAAAAGATAGCTTTTATCGTGTGACGCGAGTTTTTTAATTGATTGGCTAGAATCCCGTGGTTATCATTATCATGTGACTATGACGTCACATGAATTGAGCCCACTGAACCTCAGAGTGTTTCCATTATTTGAATC
Organism: Trichonephila inaurata madagascariensis; assembly: GCA_019973955.1. Taxonomy (NCBI): domain Eukaryota; kingdom Metazoa; phylum Arthropoda; class Arachnida; order Araneae; family Nephilidae; genus Trichonephila; species Trichonephila inaurata. Next base: position 152,750 of record BMAV01026198.1, on the reverse strand, counting down.
TTGCACGTTAGAAAAATAACCGAGGTATAAATACATAAATCGTATACTTTAATAAGTAATATAATAATAAATTAAAAGACAGCAAGTAAATTTTTATATGACAATTTCTACGAATTATAGAGATAAGATCGATAGGATAGAAAATTCCATTTATATAAATTCCATAACAATATAAATGAATGAATGCTTTTAATTCGCAGTGGATCTCTTAATTTTCAATTGTAATTTATTTTTATTGTAGAAAATTATTTCACTATATGAGAAGAATTCAAACTATGGTATAAGAATACTTATTAAACACTTACTGAGTGGAAATGTATGAACATCATTTTTGCCTCTTCATTATCTTGTAAAAAATGTGATTTAAAGAATATTATTAAATAAAAGATAGATATATTTTAATCAAATATAAATAAAAAATAAGTAAATTTGTGGTTATAAATATATACGATAAATATAGGCGAAATGATAAGCAAGGATAGCACGTCGCGCAACCAAAGACATTTTTAGATAATATTAAATTGAAAAGACTTGTTTTGAATGAGAAATAATTCAAAGAAGAAACTGAGATAAACAGATTTGTTACGCTTTATTATTTCTCCAGATTATATCGTGTTGTTTTCATACAGTTATCCTGGAACATTTCCAACCATTTAGGAAAAACACGATTTTTCTATATATCAAAACACACAAATATCGAAATTAGTTTTTAATCTTACATCGTTTCTCTCTCTTTCTATCTGATATCAATTAGAAACTAATGTACATACAAACAGATAATACAAATATTTTGTATTATCACAAATTCAACACAAAAACGATCCATTTTCAGATTAAATGATGATTTTTGAAAACACCATTGTCAAAAATTCGATTTCTCATTTATGCTCTCTCATCTATTAAAAAATCTGCAACCCTTCTCAAATCAAATAAAAGTTAGTTCATAAAGTTTTGAATTAAAGTGGTGCTTTTTTTCCTAAAAAAAAATCCAGTTAAGTTTTGATAGAGCAAATGCAGAATCACTTATCAACAGCATCTACATTTTAGAAGTACAAATAACATAATTGTTTTTGTATCCAAATTTAAATAACGAAACTTTATGGTAAACTAGTTTAAAGAATTTTTTCACTTAAAATATTCTATATTTTAAAGTAATAAAATAAAATTGTAGTAAATATGTATTCATAAAGAAAGAAATATTTTACAAATTAGGATTTGATGGTATTCCATTTATTGATATCTAAAATGCTTTGTAAATTAAATCAAACAAATAGTTATCAAATGGAAATTCTTCTTCAGATTTCTCTTCAGGTACAGATCTTCGCAGAATTCAATTTTAATGCATCTTATTAATAAGTAAATGTCACTGAAAATATATAAAAAAAAAAAAATCGATGTTTATATTTTAAAAAAATTGCTTATCTTTAGTGGATAATTTATATGGGCTTATGATTACACCTTCGATAACAGGGAAGAGATCGTCTTAAGTTTTCGTCATTCTTTTTAAGTGATATTGAAAGAAACACCATCTTCCTTGGCAAAAAAAAAAAGACTCTTCTATGTCGTGAATTTAGAAGTTTTTTTCTGGGTGCTTTTAAATGTTGAATGCATAACCGATGATATAGCAAATTCCAGATTATATATTATAAAACTAAACTAAACTCAGTGGCGCAACTGTCCATGGCGGGCCAAAACCTACTGGCCGATCTCAGTTTTCATGACCTTAGCCGCTGAGGTGTATGAGCAGATGTTCCGGTCAGATAGTGAGCCTGACGCGAACCTCCTAATGTTTAGTTCCCAAGCAAGCTTGGTACTCATTTATCGACCCACTGAAGGGATTTAAAGCTGAGTCGATCTTGCGCAGACTGAGGTTTGAACCCCTGTCCTGTAGCGTGGAAGCGTTACCACTCGGGTATTGGGCATTTATTAATAAAGGAAAATATTAAAATAACTCTTATTCAGAGATAGGGTGAACCTTAAATTTAGTTTCATATCTGTGAAGGAGAGTTTTCCTTATCCAAACTAAATCTCACAAAACGGTTACAATTTTTTTTTTCTTAAGTAGAGAAAAATTTCTAAAGTTGTATCCGAAACTTTAGAAATATTAAGAGCATTTCATTGAATCGATGAATTAAAAATTATCCACTCATATGTGGCAATTATTAAATAATATCTTAAACATATTTTTACTACATATGCAGTTCTATATTAATGATTATTTATTTTAGAGCAGTAAACGTTATAGCAACTAGCTTCTGGATGATAGCGACAGTAACTATAAGAAATAAAATTGCACTGAGAGAGGTAAAATGTCTTTTTTTAAGAGAGAATAGAATAGCCTTAGTAAACAGAAACCTGAGTAGGTAAATTAAATAAAATTGTAAGCGTAAAAATCACACACACACACAAATTGGTATTCTATACAGTATTATATTGTTTGAATCCATGTACTCTCTAAATTGACCCCTGTTCAATCCTTTTTAAAACTATAAGAAAAACCAACTATTTTTATAATAACCGGATATATTAAGTAGACAAAAAGTGTATTTATTTGCTGTAGCGTTATCATAAAAATAGAGATTCTTCTAACTATAGACTTGATAACAAACTGCAATGTTGATTATTTTCAAACAATGATGCCCTTACAAGGAACTGCTTCTAGGTAATTGAAAAACTAAAATATATAATTACATATAATTCCCATATCTTTCCTTTAAAAAAACCCCTTTTTTTTCATTTCGAGAAAAATACAGCTGTTTATTAAAGAGGTTTTCTTATATATTTTTAAGTTCCAATGTTACGCACTTAAATACGAAATATGGGATGATTCATAAACTTTTTCCAAGAAAATAAAGAAAGCGATAAGCAGAGTGTATATTAAGACGAGCAGTATTTGCAACGGAACCCAGATTCATATCTTCGGCTGCAGAACTGAAAGAAGATACTGTTCTGCTGTAGTTATCATGTTCTTAAGGCTGTGTGATTTGTCGAATATTAATCGACTTGGAAAACTTTTTCTTAAGTTAAAAAAAAGATTCAAATTTTAATGTACAACTGTCTTGTAGTTAGAATTATCAGCACATATTTTCGTTTACTTTACTACTCAGCATTTTTAAAATTTAAAATAATTTTAATAAGAAATCGCGTTTTCTTTTTACTTAGGAGTGAAAAAACAAAATCACAAAATCGAATAACAAAAAAAGATCTTTCTGGCCAGATCATATGGTACTCGAAAAACAGGAAGACCTAGACAGGTGGATCTCGATTGCCCAGAGAAAGATCTAAAAACTATTAATGTCAGAAACTGGAAAAGTCAGACCAAGAACAGGAAAACCTGGAATGGAATTAATTCTGAAAAAGGCCAAGACCCACCCTAGGCTGTCGTGCCATTGAGAAAGGACGGAAAAAATAAAAATATGTTAAGAAATTCGATGTAAATTCTTCATTTAACTCATATCATGATGTTGATGTTATTCAAAGCAATAATGATTCTCCAGCATATTGGATTTTTCCAAGCCATCCGTCCCATGCACTAGTGCAGTGGTCTTCAAACTGTTTTTCCAGGGCTGCGATAGCCCAGTGGTCAAGATATCGGATCATGGCAGGCATGTCATGAGTTCGAGCCCAGTATCACTAAAGACCCGTCGTGTAGGGCAGCGATGCACGTTAAATCTGTCGAGAGCTGAAACGTCATCCCATTGGTGAGGTGAGGTAGTTAGGAGAGGGGGTGCCAGCCAGGTGTCGTCCACGTCACTTGACCATGGTTCAAAATTACGTGGTCTGTCGCCAAAAGCCCTCTTGTGTCTGAACAGTGAGACGTTAATATTCACTCACTCAAACTGTTTTCCACAGAACCCTGGGGTTCCTCGAGGCATACCCAGAGGTTCCACGAGTTACAATAAAAAATAGAAAAGAAAACTATAGATGTGTATGAAAAAGGATTCACATTCTCTAAAATGTTTGTATGCCCCCACGAGTTTAACGCTCATCCCTGTAATTAATTTTATTCATACATAATAACTTTTTATTTTGTAATACTTTTTAAACTTTTATCATAATATAATAAAAGAATATTAAAACGTGTTTTTTATCTTTACATATATTTATTACTAGATTGTGAATGTTTTATTGTTTACTATCCTTTCCACGAGATAATTTTATACTGTGGTTTGTACAATGTCTTACAAAACTATACAGTTTTCTAAAGGAAAATGCAGCTTTTTATATTTGTAGAAAAACACTTCGACAACAGATTCGATATTAAAAATTTAAATTTAAGTAAGAACAGATCCTAAATTTTATGATGGAAATTAATGCAAAAAACACAGTATTTCTTACACAGCTATAAACGTTTCAATGCCATTCAGAACAATGTGTACAAGCGAAAAATGTTTCTCAACGTGAGTGACTACAAAAACAAAGTATAGAAACAAATGAAACTCAGAATATGTAATGCGATTTTGTAGTTATTCTTAATAGACGTAGACATCGATAGGTTACGCGAAAAAATGCAAGCACATATTCCAGTTACATTCAACATAATGCATGGGTAAATGACACGTGGATCATAGATTAATATTTTTAATGAGTAAATTAAAAGTACATGAAAGTTTTTTTAATATAAAAACAGTACTTTTTTCTTAATTGTTTTTACATTGATCTCTCTAGTGTTGATCTACTTTAAATATTATTTTAAGATATATTCTTCTAAGTGTGTGTGTGGAATAGGGTTCCACACGAAAATACTTTCTAGTTCTACGGGTTCCATGAAAACACCCTCTAGTTCTAGGGCAGGGGTGGCGAACCTTTATGGATCAACGTGCCAATTTTTTCTTAAGAAATATTTGATGAGGTATAAACGGGCCGTCAAAATATTTTGACTATTGGGAAAATAATAAAATTAAATACCGTAAAATCCGGCGTATAACGCGCACCCCCTTTTTTTACGAAGGGACCTGCAATGTACGTTAGCAATGCTATTATGTTTCAAAGGCATTTATGCGAAGTATTACCCCAGGATTTTTAAAAAATATTATATTTCTAGAAAAACAACCCTTTAAGTTCATAAGGGGATTCTTATGAATTCCCTTATGAACTTATGTCATTCATTTCTTTTAAATAAAAAGTATTTCGATATATATATATATATATATATAGAATTTTAATTTTTTTTTTTATGCTCACCTTTTTTTTTAATTTTTAAAGCTCTCATTTTTATACCCGGCGTATGACGCGCACCCGTAAATTTCGATCTTATTTTTTGTGTTAAAGGTGTGAGTTATACGCCAGATTTTACGGTACTAACAACTCAAAACTCTTTATTTACTACGAAAAAATGCCTTTTGCCCTGTATAGTTGAAAATATTTTAGTTATACCTGTAATTCAAATTAAAGTAAAATTAGTGTGATTTCTTTTGCTGCTGATTGTGTGGAAGACAAATAACTTATATAAGGATTGTATAAGATACTCTTATAGTAGAATGCATGCTGTACTGGAGTAGTCTGCCAAATAGTTTCCAAGCAATTAATTATTTTTGCTGTGGTTCACTTTTTTGACAAAAGAATTTTTGATTTGTGCAGGCGATGTTTTATGCATACCACTGTACAGGACATAAAACACGCACCGCTTTGTCGCCTTTACTAATAATGCCATATTTCTAGATTCAACAAGTTTAAAACTCTCTGTTGCACTTACCATCTTGCACTTTTTGTTCTGAACTAGCAATGTTGAATAATAGTTAAAAATCGTAAATATAACACAAATAAACTTTAAAATATAGTGTGTCTACGAAATTGACTATGCTATGCGTAGACAAATTTTCATCAAAAGCAACTGTAGCCCACGACGTAATTAAGGCAAGACAATTACAATCAAGTGTGCTCTCCACACCGCAACTGATCAATCGCGTTTGTTCGTAATACTTCATAGTGAACTTTATTATTTTGAAATAAAATGCAAACTATTTTGATTGCTCGCGTGCCCAAAACATTTTGTAGCGTGCCATTGATGGCACGCGTGCCACTAGTTCGCCATCCCTGTTCTAGGGGTTCCGTGAATTGAAAAAGTTTGAAGACCTCTGCACTAGTTTTTTCATCCTATAAATTCCCTAACGGTTACACTTTCCGAAATTTTCTCATAACTGTGCTATTGGTTTCTCCTAACTGTCATTTGCTTTTAAATTTATTCCAAATACTATTTCTTAAGTATATACATTGACTCGTTCTTTTAAAAATAAATTATGTTCCCCTCGTACTTTACTAAAATTATAATATATAAACTCTAATTGCTCTTAAATATATTTTTCATTGAAAAAAACTACTCTCATTTCTTTTAAATTAATTATTTCTTTATTGTCAATAATTCAAAATCGTGGGGAAAAAATGTAAGCAATTTCTTTTTAAAACCATTTAATAAGTATTCTGTTTTTACTAACAGTGCTCAAGAAAAGGTGGAAAAAATATTTCTTTTTTTTATTATTATTTTAAAGGTTATGGAATTAAAATAATGTCAAGTGCATTGAGATGTATTGAAAAATATTAATTCCTCTTATTCTGTGCAGAATGCAGTAAAAATAGCAAATGCGCTCTTATGTCACAGATGATTTAACAAGAAAAATTACTCAACGAAATCATTAAAAAAGATTTTAAAAAAATGTTTAATGCACAGTTACCTCTTGTATTATATATAAACAAGACTGATTATAGGGTAAATCATTACGAATGTTTTCAAACACGTTTGAAACACGCTTACAGAATTTCTTGTAGGAAGCTGAACTCCGTTTTAGAGAAACAGCATATAATTAAGTAGGCATATAATTTAGACAAAGGAAAAGTGCAAATATATTGTTTTGCTTAAAGTACTGAGCAATGTTTAAGCCTTTTAAGTGTATTACAGCAAAGACAGATATTGAGTAAATTAATTTTTATTTTACTTAAAATACACGTGCAATTTGTTTACTAAATTTTTACTACCTTAAAATTATTTTTTTGAAAAAAATTTTTTTTTTTAAATGATGAATTGGATGAGCAATGATGAATTGGAAGTAACAAGGTCCAAAATATTTGCTGTATAATTAGGTGTATTTTAAATATCCATTTGGGAATTCCTTTAAACTATTATTTTTTTTTTACATTCAAATTCTCTTTCTGTTTTTTTTCCCTTTAAAAAGCACAACTGAAGGTATGTTCATTCAAATAAAGGAGTGCTTAAAATAGTTTATGATAATTTATATGTAACCGTAAATCAAGTACGAAAACGAATACTAGTTCCACTTCTGATGAAATCTAAAATTTCACAAATAATTTTGTCCCTTTTCTGAAAATTTTTGACGGATCTATCCACGTACTTTCATTTAAACCTCTTGGGAAATATTTGGGCTATCAATTCGCGTTTAATCACTACCAAACCTTTGAAGAAGAAACCGTGATATTTAAATTTAGTTAGCTTTATATAGTCTAAGCTTTCAAGCTAGCTAGTGAGTGAGTGAATATTGTCGCATTGTTCAGTTACACGAGGGCTTTTGGCGACGGACCACGTAATTTTGAACCATGGTCAAGTGACGTGGACGACACCTGAGCTGGCACCCCCTCACCTAAATACCACACCACATCAACGGGAGGACGTTTCAGCTCTCGACAGATTTAGCGTGCATCGCTGCCCTACACGGCGGGTCTTTAGTGGTACTGGGCTCGAACTCATGACATGCCTGCCATGATCCGATACCTTGACCACTGGCCTACCGCAGCCCTCAAGCTAGCTAGAGAGAAGGAGAGAGAAAGAACAAGGAGATAGGATGCATAGCTACTGATTAGGTATTATAACATTTTATAGAGTATTTCAAATATTTGATAGGTGAAAGAATTAAAGCGACGATTGGTCACTAAAGTTGAATTAGTGTTAAGTGGAATAGTAGATTTGAACCTGTAATAAGAGGGTTGATATTGATAGTCATCATAATTCGTGTATCTCGTTGTTAATCTCGTCCTGGGCTCCACCTGCGACCCTTAACAATAACCCGTAAACAATAAATGTGCACTACTCACACTCTCACAAACCTAGGCACAAACCGACTCGACCGAAGGCCTCTTTTCTTCTAAATGAAGGTGTACGGTCAGGGGTGGCTAACCCAAATGATCTCGCGGGCCACTTCGGAAGAACTTTACAATCCCGCGGGCCGCATATAAAAATATATATCTTTATATTAGATTTGGATTCATCACAAACTTTTGTTGGAGTGAAAACTTAAAACAGACTGATATATTATTATTGTTTTCATTGTTTTTCATGTATACAAACATAGATAACATAATAATAATAATGCAATGATCAAATAATGTTTAATTTATTTAATTAGTGAGATATATGTTTCTCAACTTTTTCACTAAGTTTTTGCAAGTCGATCTCAATGCATGTGTATTTGCGTATCGTAATTAATGCGGCAGATTTTCGTGCGTTAAGTTTGAGCCCGATTTATGTTTGATAAATTTCAATTTAGAAAAAAAAAAAAAAGAGATTCGCAGTAACAGAAGCAACGTGATAAAATAATAACAGTTATGGGATTTATTTTTTAAAAAAAAAAATCTTTAATAAACAAAAAAATATTGAACAAAATAGTCGAATTTTGTAAAGTGGTAAAGAATCTCGCGGGCCGCAAAATTATTCAAGGCGGGCCACATGCGGCCCCCGGGCCGCGGGTTGAACACCCCTGTGTACGATGGTACGCCTGTGTCTAGATACGGTCATGGCAAAATAATGAAGTGTTGCCACTGTTGTCAATTGGCATTAGTTTGAAATTCCTAGTTTTTTGCAGAATATATCTGCGAATAACATTTGGCGATTAAAATTATTCGCATCATGATCTGATTTAGGCCGATTTGAGAACGAGACGATGCCCCCTACCGAGGACCAGGCCTAGTTGGACCATGCCTTAAGACGTTCCTGATTGTAACTTTTTGAACAACAAAAGCTTTTTAGAATGCTAACAGACTTAGATTTGAGAATTTCATACCTGATTTTGAATGTAAAAATTATATATCTCTTTATATAATTTTTTTTTGTGATGTTATAAATTTAATACTATTGTCGCAAAAATACCAACATTCAAGATAACTCACCAAGTTCGCACCCTCGATTTCGCATGTGTCGTACGCGCTGAATTGGCAAATATGTGCTTCGTTTCACATAATGTCGCCAATACGGTTGCAATAGTACATTACTGAAAACTCTCGCAACGATATCTAGAACTGGAATTGCTGCGTGAGAAGAAAGGCGTTGTATCATACGAAAACTTATTAATAATGAACGGAACTAAATACTCAACATTCCAGGAAGCTGCAAGAACTGGAGGTTTATCAACAATTTTATCACTGAAGTGTTGGACGATGCAGCTTCAGTGATGAATTTAACTAAAGAGGAGCACCAAGAACGAATCTTGCAAAAAATGGACAAATAAATAGAACTACATAATACATGTAAATTTGTGCAACGGGGTTGGTCTACCGTTAGGTGGACAAAGAGTACCCCCCTCCCCTTGTATATTTAATTTAAATATGTGTTTAAGAATACCAGGGCATACTCGAAAGAGTAAAATGGCAAAAATAAGACTCTGTTTTTGGAATATATATTTTTAAAAATTTCCAATAGAGCTTAGTTTATTTTCATGATCATAATAAAGATGTTTTAATCACATTCTGAAGAAATACAAAAATAATTTTTTAGTTCAATTTTTTTTCTGGACATAATTTTTGAGATCTCATAATACACGCTTATGTGTTTCGGTACCGTTTTTTTAAAAAAAGGATCTTTTAAATATGTAAAATATTTTTTGAATATATATAAAACAATACACAAAATATATTGAAATTGTTTTGTACTAAAATATTAAGATGTTTCTTTAAAAAAGTTATAAGACTTTGTGTGTAATTTTGAAAATTTTTATCCCCCCCCCTTTTTTTTTTTAAACATAAAACTATTTTTTTAAAAATTATGTACTACTTCGACTAGAAAAAA
>BMAV01026198.1:119888-132378 GCA_019973955.1 Trichonephila inaurata madagascariensis | reverse complement strand
ATGAAACTGACAAAATATATTTTGTAACTGTAACTTTGTGCCGTTGAATAAAAGACAAATTCAGAGTTTGAACGTTAATTAAAGTCTCCTGCGAAGTTTTTATAAAATAATCTACATTTAACTGTTCAATAACAATGACTAAGTCTTACGAATGTATAAAGTCTGACATCATTCGAGTCTAACTTTTTTAATTTATGGATGACGCATCAAATTACCTATGACCTAATCAAGAGAGAAGTAACATCTGTTTTTCTGTATGATGATCATTGATTCTTTAGAAGCTTATTTAACATCGAATGATAAAAGTGGACATTTTAGAAGAATATTTGTTTCAAAAAACTTTATATTCTTTTTAAAAGACAGTAAATGGGCTCTGAGGAAAGTGCTGTATCGATTCTGGGATATCGAAGCTCTATGTCGAGTTGATTAAAATCGATTTTTAACCACTTTAACTGAATCATACATTCTAAATTGTATTAATATCAATAATATGATTTTAATTTTTTTCCAATCAGTAGAAAATTTGTCGAAAAAGCATAATTTAAGAAATGAGTATTTGGTTTATGGTAAAAAAAAAAATCCATTTTCATCCTGACTATCAGAAACATTACACGGTTTTTTTGTTATGCATTAAGAAAGTTCCAGGAAAAACATTAAAGGCATTCCTTTTTCAATGTATATATTTTTTTAATTCTAAAATATTAAAATATTACAATATTCTAATTTAATACAATATTCTAATTTTATAAAAAATATCAAAGAGAATTACTTTTAAAATTTTGCTTTTTACAAGAAATCAGTGAATATTTTGAACTCATCCATCTTTTTATAATGCACATTTTTTTTTTTAAATCTGCTATGTTTTGACCTCAAATTATTACTTTAATGCTGACATATATTCTTCTCAAATACAATCAATTCAAATTTTGGAACATGAGATAATACAAAAGTATGTAAATATTTGTATAAAAAATGTATTTATACAAATATATTTGTGTGTAATTCTTTCAATGGTATGGCGGTGAATAACGCATTTTTTTTTTTCACTTTCAGAATAAGAATTGAATCACGTGGTACATTGACGTCAATAGTTGGAGGGGTCAAGCAGAGGTCGATTGTGTTCTCAAGACTTTTCTACTCTATATAATAAATCTCCCAACATTGCTTTTCAGGGCTTTTAAGTAATTTTTTTCAAAGAAAAATAAAATAAATCTTAGAGAAGGTTTTTTTTAAAGAAAATTTATCACATTATGCATGTGTGTGAGGACGTCGGATCAGAAAACATTTTCGAGAATCTTCCTTGAGCTATCTTATTATTGAATTCTCACTGTTATATGTTCAGAATTTCAAATTGTAGCAAACAAAACTTCTAGAATCTAATTCCACTTTTTAAAAATACAATCACGACATCTACTAGAATAATTAAACTTTCTCTGTATCTTAAATTACTGCTGCGACACACATCGACTTGTTTTCAGGAAAATTTCATTTGCATGTATATAAATATACTAACGAATACTTTTCGCAAAAATTTACAAGTATGTTTATGTGTTTCGTTATAAATTTGAATTTATCAAAACTATATACAGTCGGACCTCTATGTAACGAAGTCGGTAAATCCCGGAAAAAGTTCGTTATATGGAAAATTCGTTATATAGAGGTTCATTTTTTTTTATACTTTATATAAACCACATACAACACATTTTAAATTCATAAACGCTATACATTAAAAAATGTAATTATTCACACCTTTTTCTTAGATTTTAATATATGTTTATTTTAAAAATCTTACCCATAAAAAAATAGAAAAACTGCAAGGAAAACAAGAAAAAACAATGTCGAATGTGTCACTGTATTTTCAATATTAAGAAAATAATTTCATATTAAAATAAATGAGTTTAATTTAAAGCATACAAAAGTAATATTAAACAAGCATTATTTTATAATTAGAACACGGGGATACGGGACAACTCCACTGAGGATGAAAGAGGAAACCGAAGATGTTTCTAATGAACTAGGCAATAGGGGTTAAAGGTTGCACTTCTTGGATGAAACGTCCAGAACTCTATTGCTCTCGGTAGATAAAATCTAATAAAACCAGTTCAAGATGTATGACTACCATAAAATGTGTTACAGAGAGAATAACTTGAAATGTTCAGAAATACTTTAAAAAAAGGGGAGAACAAAAATTGAATCACAAAAGAAAAAAGTTCGTTATATAGAAAATGCACTTCGCTATAGAGAGGTTATTTTACGAAGAAAATCGTGAAATGTTCAAGGTTCCAGGAAAAAGTTCGCTATAAAGAAAAATTCGCAATATAGAGGTTCGTTATATAGAGGTTCGACTGTAATTAATTTAAGTAAGTCAATTACTTTAATTCAACAGAATAAACACACCTGCATGTCAATTAACCCTCAAATCGGAACATCAGTTTTTTTTTTTGCCGCATTGAGAAACATCCGTCTGACAGACGGGTACGTAAAGTTTTTTGAATTTTATTACCTTAAGGACTGTTTTAAATGTCCTTATAGCTCATGAAACTGAGTATGGCTCAAATAAGATGTGTGGGGTTAAATCAAGCAGAATAATATACTTTTATCACTAGAATTTTGACTAGTATTTTTATAAAAACTGATTAAAAATTATTTATATTCATGTAAAAGTAATTAAAAATAATAATAACCAACACGAAAAAACTATAGGAATATCCGTGTGATAGACAGTGATAGATAAGAAAAATCGCACATATCGTGAGTTGAAAAAAAATTGCCATGTACCATCACGTGATCCTCTCACTGGGTAGGGATCAACTGAAGATGTCAAGGCAGCCCACAACCAAAATCACACCACAGCGTTATCTATAGGCATCAAAGCAAATCGTCCCCATCTGAGAGACGGATGTTCTTGTCAGAGGGTTAATTTAAATAATACACCTCTATGTTTAAGAGATAAGTATTTATAATACTTATAAAAGTTAATATTTTGAAAAATAATTTTTAAAATTAATATTATATATATATATAAATTTCGTTGACATAACTAACTGATGTGATTCTGTTGTTGTCGTGTCCTCCCCGAAGGGAAGAAATGAAAGTTGCCAGGGCCTGAGACAGATTGGACTTCTTTACGATAGATGGTGACACTCCCTATCTCCACTTCCACAATTTAGGCATGAAACTGGAGGGGAGGGAAATATTCTCCATCTCCCTGCACCCGTGATTTCTGCTGCGACCACCCACAATTTTTTCGGACCCACTGATTTAAAGAGCACGTACTCCGAGTGTACTCGGAGGGTATTTGGTGACATCGGGAATCGAACCCCGGTCTTCCGGTCTGGAGTCCGATGCTCTAACCACTAGGTTACCCAAGGCCCCATGTGATTCTGTTACTTTCTTTTTATAAAAAAATCATAATTAGAATTTAATGCTCAAAAAGTGTACGAAGTAAACAATTATCCAAGAATACATGTCCAGTTGCAATAAAAATTCATTTAAGGCTGCCTTTTCTTCCTGTTAAAGGTTAGGACAAGAATTTGGAGTATTTTTTCAGATATAAAAGAACTGAAACATAAACATTTTGACTTCACTATCCAATAGAGAGCAGCATATTTTATCGTACTCCTCACTTTTAATATTTAATAAACCTTTCATATGTAAATAAGTTTATTTAATTTTAAAAATAATTAAATGAAATGAAAAAAACAATTGATCGATGAATCGAACCCAGAGCTCGCGCGTAATATGCATACGATATATCAACCAGGCTACGAAATCGTTGGTGGAAATTGAAATTTCATTGTATAAAAGCTAAGCATGAATTTCGAAGGCTTTTTTCTCCGAATTGACTGGCCATTCGAAGGAATTGCATTGAGGGTTGAACACCCTAAAAGAGTACTACTAGTACACCAAGTTTAGACCCCAAATGAATTTCCTTAGTCGTGCCCTCTCCTTGTAAGATGATCCCTTTTTTCCCAACATAAAATGTTTTTCACATTTACTCTCCTTTACCTAATACTAAATGAACTATCCCTTTACATCAGGGGTGTCAAACTCGCGGCCCACAACGAGCATTTTAGCGGCCCGGCCAGTATATTGGCACACAATAATATCTAACAAAATATCAAAATTTCTAGCAGAAAAGAGATGTCAAGTGCCAGGACGTAAAATTTAAAATTTTCTCTTGTTCTTTCATATATTTTTTATTATAAATGCATTTTTTAAAAATAAACCTACGTTTCCATGAATATTAATTTTCTTTGCGGCCCACCTTAAATTAAGCCTTGTTTATTTGGCACAAATCAGCCTTTGAGTTTGAAACCCTTACTTTACACGTTAGAATAAAAAAATAAATCTTTATGGAATATTTGAAATTCTTTAAATACGCTATTTTATAAACAGATGTATGAATTATAACGTTGCAGATTTTCAAGAAAATTGAGTCTTTTTTCTGTCTGAAAAGTATTTCACACTTAGTTCAGGCTGTCGTACATTTAACGAAGGCACGTCTTATGTTAAATAAACCGATATAAATCGTAATATTCTACATATTTTGGACAACGAAGACATGTGATTGTTGTTCTTTTCCTTATTAGAAATAAGTATTTAGATATTTCAAGAATCGATTTTAAATGTATCGAATACTACATTTAAAACAGTAAAAACATAGCAGTATATTTTCCCCTTGTGGTGATTGCACAGCTCAAAATGTCTTCACACAAACATTTTGATAAATATGCCAATATATAACTTCCTCACATTCTTAAATATTATCAACGTAGCGCATCTTTACCTCTAATGTCACACTTCAACATCTTTTTCGAAATTTTTAACGTAGTCTCATGTATAGAGGATAATTTCACCAATATAGATTAAAAGATTTAATTTATATATATATATATATATATATATATATATATATATAATATAAACCATATTCTAATTTTATTTAAAATACATTCAAGATTCAAATGATTGGGCGCTATAGAGGATCCAAACTTAATCACACCCGATTTTTCACAAGTGTTAAAATACAGTGGCGTAACGTACACCACAGCAACCCCGCATTGCTGTATTCTAAGGCAGTGCTCCGCAACCTTTTTAACGCTGCGCACCGGTCAACTTTTGATAATTTTACCGCAGCCCGCTGAGGGTGGGACACGTTGATTGTTTATACTTTAGATTGTTTTTATTTAAAAATTTTAATTTAGTTACATTTATAAATATGCCTTCAGAATAAAATATAGTTATACCAAAAATGAATAAAAGTGATTTGACTTGGAAAGTTGCGCAAATCCGAGAGAAATGCAACACTTTAATAAAATGGCAATAGTTTAATGTTCTTTAGGCGGCCCGGCACCATTTGATCCACGGACCGGGAGTTGCGGATCACTGTTCTAGGGGGCCCAAACTCTGTTATTATGCTTTAGATAACTTTTGTAAGATATGGCTTGAGGCCCAAATCCAGACTTCGCAGGTCGGGGGAGGGGGCTGATATTTTTTCCATTACGCTCTACTGTTAAAATACCAAACATAAATCGTTAAATATATATCAAACAAAATACGCGTTGAAAAAATATTGTGCACAATTCTAAGAAGCAAAAGTAATAAAGTCAGGTATTTTCCAATTTTAGTATAAGTCGAGCTTTAAATCTCAACAGTATTTATTTAATATAAATGAGAGAGAGAGAGAGAGAGAAATTCTCTCTACAACTGTGTGTATGTACATTGTTGGATGGTTGTTAAATTTTTACTTTCAAACCATTAAATTCTAACAGTAAATTTTTACAACCAGAAAGTGACATTTAAATTGACGAGATTTATTAAAAATCAATGGCAAAGGTTTTTTTTTTTAAAATAAAAACTGAGTTTAGATATCACAACAAATTTCTAGCTAACGATTGCACGTCCTTATACCGTAAGGATTTCCTTTAAAAAGATAATGAAACCATGGCAGTTTTAAATAACTTCATTATGACAGAGGGTGGGTTTTAGACGGATTAGCCGTATTTACATATCCTGAGCATATTTTTTTTTTAAAAAAAAATTATACATGTACTGTGCTTCCTACAATGTGATGAGACATAAAACCTTGAAAGCTCAAGTATTTCCAGATTCAACCCACCAGTAACAAATGTATGTATGATGAAGACATACGACATCGCATGAGGCTGGAACGGTGACGGCCCGAAAGAGACGGCACAGTGCGTGTGACCTTATAAAAGCTCTTCTGACGTCAATAGTAATTGTGCCGGGTCACGGGACTGTTTTAATAACAGTTTGCAGATGAAATATTTAGTCTGTGACGAGAAAAAAAAAAGAAATAGATTCTAATTTCAGTAACCAGCTCACGGATATCTGCAGATGGATGATATTAGTTCGTAATAACGCCGTAGAGGAAAATGTGAGTGTTTTCACATGTTTCAAGTTTTTAAGACGGGTATTTGTGTAAAAGAGTCATATCTTAAAAGTGGAATTTGAAAAAAAAATTATGACAAGAGAAGTGAGTCCATATGTTAACGCTCACTTTTTTTTGAGAAATAATTTGACCACTTCAAAACCACTTTTTAAACTCTTAAAGAGTATATTTTAGAGCTGAAATCTTTGTAAATTGTAAGTATTCTTGTTATGTAAGAGCGATTCAGTTAATTTTAAAGAAATGTTGTATTCTTAAGTTTCCAATGGAGCAGTGGCGTAGCTAAGTATCGAAAGACACTGATGCAAAAAAAAAAAAATCCGAGGGTCCTATTTTGGTTGGGTTTTATCAAGTAAAAAAGCAAAAATATTTTCAATATACAAAGCTACTTGCAGCTACTAATCAGCCCTTTATAGTGCTCTGCAGAACATAGGAAAGAAAAGCTACATCATACTACTTACATGTATGTGGATCAGTTTTCTTGTGCGAACTTTAGTGATTGCCCAGGTTCGATTTGACACGTGATAGACAGGAAATGATACAAAAAATATGCATGAACAAGAAAATATAATACAATATTGTGATAATTATTTTTAAAAAAAAAACACCCCTGCGAAAGAACAGAGGAGGGAGGACAAAATTGCATCATTCTATTTCAGATATGAGTAGATTGCACAATATTGAAACAGGAAAATAGCTTATTATGAATTAAATCGTTATTAAAAATAAAATGATCAAGAAGAAATAGCTTCCTGTGTAGAGGTTTTTTAAGACGTATGGTAAAAAAAGAACTTTCACGAAACTTGAAGTTTATTTTCGAGTAACAGTTATGAAAATGAAAACAATTGAAAAATAATGTAAACTTTTGTATAAGTAAAGTTCGCAATACTATACAAATAAAGAAAAGAATTGAGGGGAATTCCCTACAAGTTCGAAATTACCTTCAACTCAATTGCCCGATAACAATTATGTTGCAACCTCTTTTATATTTATTTCTTAAATCTGGGAGAACCTATCGCAAGTTCGGCTTGCTTGATGGTCAGGGTTCGAGGGCCCCGGTGTACGGCACCGCCTAGCCCAGGGACCCGAACCACTGGCACGTGTGCCATTGATGGCACGCGACACAATATTTTGGGCACGCCACCGATCAAAACAGTTTGCATTTTAATTCAAAGTAACAAAGTTCAATATGAAGTATTACGAGTAAACGCGAGTGATAGGTCTCAGTTTTCAGAGAGATTTTCTCAGTTCAAAGAATTATCGGCAATGCTCAAGTTTTTTTTTATGTACCCTGATGTGATTTCATTTAATAAACTGAACTTGTCCCAATTCGATTAGTTGGAAATTGAAAATTTTGAAATGCAACTGATTGATTTCCATTCTAGTATAATATGGATTCAAACATTTATTGAAAAAAAGGAGAAAGTTGGAATTGATTGAAATAGGAAGATTAACTAATCAATGTAAGTAAAAATGCTAATAATGAAATTTTGGAAACATGGAATCCGATTCCAGACGCATTTAACTGTTTGAAGAAGCTGGGCCTTGCTATTTTAACCATATTTTCGTCTATTCCTGCCTGCGAGTCATTATTTTCAGAGATGAATAGTATTAAAGACTCGCTTAGAAACTGTTTGGCAGATGACTCCAACTCAGCATGCGTTTTGCTAAAATTGACATCTTACAATCCTAATATAAGTCATTTTTCATCTAATCATCAGCAGCAGAAATCACACTAATGTTACTTTAATTTGAATTATAACTAAAACATTTACTACTATAAAGTGCAAAATGTATTTTTTTCCAAAATAAATAAAGAGTTTTTAGTTGTGTTAGTATTTAGTTTTATTATATTTTCTCCATAATCACAAATCAAAATTATATGATGGCACGTCTATACCTCATTAAACATTTCTTTAGAAAAAATGGCACGTTGATCCATAAAGGTTCGCCACCCCTGGCCTAGCCCATTGGTGGCTACGCCACTACAATGGAGTGACAAAGTGCTCATCGAAAATATTTCACGTGATCCTTCGTTTGCCTCGCACACTCATTTTCTGTATCCCACAATTAGGTTAGATTTCATCATGTTAAACTTAAATAGTGATATAACAATTAGAACGATAAATTCTATAGACAATAACGAGGAAACTCATAATTTTGCATTAAACCTGGATGAAATAAATCAGAACGATTCTTATATAAGCCAATATCTTAGTCCTCCAATTCCAACATAATGCCGAGGAAAATCTTTGAGGACAAAAAGGTTGCACGAACTCAAATTTGGGAGACCTAAATGCAGCATCTTCCATTATTTCATACGATGGTCCTATTGAATTAGTAAGAAAGAAGCAGAACTCTGGATTGAACAATTGTGAAGATTGTTATTATGTTACCAAAATACCATTATCATTAGCTGTTAGAGCAAATTAATATGAGGAATGATGAAACTCTTGCTTTTCTTATTGGTGAATGATGATATATTTTCCAGTATCTCGGTTGCGCACACAGACCTATCTTATGGAGGGGGCATGTACGTTCTAAAAAACAAGTAGACGAAAGCGCCAAGGGGTAATCTCTATGGTAAAAATTAAAAATTTGTTGGTCTATGAGGAGGTTGAACATGTCCCTTGTATACGCCACTGTGGTCAGTTATAATGTTAATGTCATTTATTGAATGGAATGTGTAAAACGGATTTCTATAGTATTCGCGTATAAGAAGAATTTTAGTATAAATATACAGTTACTAAAAAAAAACTAAACTAAACTCAGTGGCGCTACAGCCCATGAGGGCCAAGGCCTACTGTGCCTATCTCAGTTTCCGTGACCTTAAGCGCATGTGCAGATGTTCCGGTCAGGGGTTCAATCTGACGCGAAACCCTCAGTTTTTAGTTCCCAAGCAAGCTTGGTACTTATTTATCAACCCACTGAAGGGATGAAAGGTTGAGTCGACCTTTCCCATCCCGGGATTTGAGCCCCGGACCTGTGGCGTTGAAGCGCGATACACTACCACTCATCCACTGAGCTTCTTAAGTATACAGTTACCTTGAAAAAATATTAATTTAATAACAAATACTGAAATTAAAAATTGGCTAGAAAATCATAAGTAATGCATGTAAAGTTATAGAAGAAAAAAAATTAAGAGAAAAAACAAGTAGAATGTAAAATATTAATTTTTTTTATATTTTGTGTATGAAAATTTTTTAGGTAATCAAGTCAAAAACAATAAAATACATTTTTTTTCATTAAGTTCACACACAGTTTTTCTATATCCATAAAGAACTTGCAGAACATTGAGAAAAAACAAAGACATACAGAAAATTTGATACGTAGAGAAATAAATAAAAGAACGAAATATTC
Source organism: Trichonephila inaurata madagascariensis (assembly GCA_019973955.1). Lineage (NCBI taxonomy): Eukaryota > Metazoa > Arthropoda > Arachnida > Araneae > Nephilidae > Trichonephila > Trichonephila inaurata. The sequence goes on along the minus strand of BMAV01026198.1, from coordinate 122,606 downwards.
TTGAATTTTTAAAGCTATTTAATTGTCCCTTTAATAATGATACTTCTGAGAAGCACCCACAAGACTGTTGATAATCTTATTTGATCCCTATTAAAAATTCTATAGACATAAATATTATGAAACTAAATGTTATTTTATATGGAGTGAAAAAATGCTTCTATTCAAGCTATCTAGTAATAGAGAGTTACATAACTTATTTGAATCGAAGTTATTGTTCTGTTAGCATATGGGCTTTTTATGATCGAATTACGTCAACTAATTGTAAACAGAATTCTATCCCTGACCTTGTGGTCACAGAAGTTTATATTTCATGAGATTCTACCATCGTTGTCAAGCAAGATAATCTTCGCAGTAAAAAAACTATACAGTCAGTTACATTTCATTAATACACAGTTTTCAACAACACACGCTTCATACAACAATGAATTTCAAAGGAATCAAAACATTATATACTGAATATAAGAATTTTCAATATTATAAAATAATAATGATACAAATACGTACAATAATAGTTTGATAAATATTGAAAATATCTATTAATTTCTTCCGAGTTTCCATTTTAAAATTGTAAAATGCAAACCCTGAGGGAAGGGAAAAATATATAAATTGTATAAAAAAGGATATTTTTAGGGAATTCTTTTCATACCCGTTTTAAGTTCACAAAAATATACAAGTTTCTATTCCTTAAACACAAGAGATTCGAAAGACAATATGTATAATAACTGCATGAATAAAAACTTTAAAGAAAATCATGGTAACCTAGTACAGTGAGAGCCATACGCGGTAGGGCTTACAATCCCGTGCTATATTTTTAATCCCGGGCTTTCGGGATTACACTATCCAAATCCCAGGATTGGCCACAGGATTAGGACTGAACTAGTTATGAAAAATACTCTTACACGTTAGCATATTACGTAATAAAACTGAAAACGTAATTAAAGATATTTTTATTAATATTATTATTTATCGAAACAAATCAAAACAAAACATAATTCATCATAAAAAAAACAAATAAAAAATAGTACATAATGAATTAAATAAAAGTAGTACAATTTGAATTAATTAAAAATAGACCCATTTGAATTAAAAATCGATATGTTTTAAATTTTTCGAAGTCTTATTGTAAATTAAAAACAGAATAAAAAGCCCCTATTTTATTTTCATTGAAACATTGTATATTTCTTTTTTATATTTAATATATTTAGAATTGATAACTGCATGGTAAGACATTCTAAGAAAATAGATTTTTCCAAATTAAAAGTCTGGACAGAACTTTTTTTTTTTGGACAAACTTACATGTATCTGTACACAGCACGAACAAAAGATGGAATGGATTTACATAAATTTTAATCTAAAAATTTTTTTACTTATACAACTCAGACACAAAAGATACTTTCCCTTTTTTAAAAAAAAAACCTTGTAAACATATAACACTAGAAATTAATCATAATAAACACTAAACTCTAATAAAAATACTAAAAAAAAACAGACCTCAACATTAAAAATAATAATAATAAATACATTGTATATTTCTCAGTCCAATAAAATTCTGCCTTTTAGCTACCTCAAAAAATGACTTTTCGAAATAGTTTTAACAATATTTAAATATTAATACGTGCAATCTAATTTGAAAATATATTTATAATGAGAACTTTTAAATTCATCATTCATGTATTGAAAAAGAAGAAAACATTGAAATAACTCGCCTATAACTGAGTTAATTCACAATTTTTAAATATTCAAAAAGAATTTTGAAGAAATGCCTTTTTGAGATACTTCAAACAGCAATAACAGCTTAAGCAGTTTTATGAAAATACACTTATAATAACAAAATAATATTACAAAAGTTATCTTTTGATGTATAAAAAAAAAAGTTCAAAATTACGAGGTCCGTCGTCAATAGCCCTCGTATAGCTTTATAATGCGAGGTTAATATAACTCTCTCTCTGCACAAGCATAAATGAAAACGCAAATTGTTTTGAAAAGTTGCCATCGCTAATTGGGATATTTTTTCGCAATATAAAGTTTTAAAAAACCCGAGATTTTTTCATTCATATATTATTTATATTATGGAGATAATTAGTAAATATATTCATACGTAATATTTAACTCGTTTAAAGAGTTGTACCATAAAACAAATATTTATTTCTTATGGTCATTTCACACACAATGACAGGGGCTGCGGTAGCCCAGTGGTCAAGGCATCGAATCATGGCAGGCATGTTATGAGTTCGAGCCCAGTACCACTAAAGACCCACCGTGTAGGGCAGCGATGCACGTTAAATCTGTAAAGAGCTGAAACGTCCTCCCGTTGGTGTGGTGTGGTAGTTAGCAGAGGGGAGTGCCAGCTCATTTGTCGTCCACGTCACTTGATCATAGTTCGAAATTAAGTTGTCCGTCGCCAAAAGCTCTCGTGTTGCTGAACAGTGCGACGTTAATATTCACTCACACACAATGGCCCTTCTTTATATAATTTTTACACCCTGCTACAATACACTAAAAACCTATTAAGAATCCGTAAAAATATCAAAATTTTCAATATTATCATAATGTTTTTTTTAAATTTTTATATACTCCCCTAACAAATATGCATAAAGAGACTTCAGAATAAATCACTCTTCATTTAGAAAGCAATTATTCTTTATAAGCATGTATTTAAAAATAATAAAAATTTTTAAATTACCGTAAAATCCGGCGTATAACGCGCACTTTTAACAC
>BMAV01026198.1:103948-119519 GCA_019973955.1 Trichonephila inaurata madagascariensis | reverse complement strand
GTGTTGTACGCCGGGTATAAAAACAATAGCTTTAAAAATAAAAAATAAAAAGATGACATAGAAAAAAAAAATTAGGCTTCTACATAAATAGGAAAACTGTTTATTTAAAATAAATGACATTTCTAATGAACTTAAAAGTGTTGTAATACTAGAAGAGTATATTACTTTTTCATACTCTCAGGATAATATCTCGCATAAAAGATTTCAAAAACATTAGAGCAATACGCAAATACTTTTCAGGTTTTCTTTGTAAAAAACAGGGTGCGCGTTATACGGCGAATATACCTAAAAATTAAAAATTGCAGCTTGAAAATAAAAGAGCCCGTTATACGGCGGTGCGCACTATACGCCGAATTTTACGGTAAATTATAAAATTTATTTGTATGTTTCATATATAACGTACTGACTTCATTTAAACTGTCTAGATTCATCTTTACAAATGATTGTATAAAAATTAAAATAAAATTTTCTTATTTTTCATGATACACGAGAAGCCAAAGAATTCTCCTCCTTCTTAACACAAACAATTTAAAAATAATTACCTAGCAGCATATTTAAAAAGCTCAAAGAGACTGTCAGATAAGATTTCATCAGGGATATATTACGCATAAATATCAAAAGTGGTATTAAAAAAAACTGTGTGTGTGCTTATAACCATACGATAGAAGTGAAAGCTTCTGATTTGTTCTGGACAAGATAATCCGATTGTTCGGATGCTCTATGTTTTCTTTCACGACATTTTCACACGTGCGCGTTAAGTAGTTCGCTTTTTTGTGCCTATTCATTGGTGGATTTGTTTATTCTATCCATTTTCTGTAAAGGGTAATGTTTAAATAATTATGCATTCTTATATATTTATATATGAATATATACGATTTATATAAATGTAAATTAGTTTAATTAATTAAAAATATTTATATGTATAGATTATATTTATATAATATATGTGTTTGTATAGTACATACGTACTATCGCAACAATGCCAGCGTTCAAGATAACTCGTCCAATTGGCAACCCTGATTTTCCATGTGTCGTACGCGCCGAATTGGTAGCCTAGTGCTTCCTTTCATATAATGTCGCCAATACCGTTGCGATAATACGTAAGTACCGTTTATATAACTTATACAACGTCGTACACTATGTAAGGCAAGAAAAACCTTGAGCCATTACAGTACAGTTTACTTTTCTTAAAATTCTCTAAGCAAACAAAAGGAAAAGATTCGTACTTTTTCACAATTAACGCTTTTATTTTCTTAGTTGTCATCACTAATAAAAACTAAAATGTTGGCAACTTTCTCGCCAATTAACATTAAAATTTAGGAATTTAATTTTTTTGGCACATTCAATGCGGTTGCTTAAATGCTCTTTCTACTGAATTCGAAAGAGATCCCATGTTTCGTTTCTCATCTTCGATCTCCTACAGAAGAATAATCTTTTGTTCCAATTATTTTTGCTTGCGCTCCTCTTCTCTTGTTCACTAGCTAGAGTTGAGTGGAAGTGGGCTGCATAACAGTAATACTTAAATAAAGAAAATAAAACTTCGTGGAAAAAAGCGTTCATGAAATATTTACTTAAAACAAGTAATATAAAAATAAAAATAAAAAGTCTCAATTCCTACTTAGATCAACAAAGAAAAATTTTATTTTAGCTACTTTTCATTAAATAGTTACAATTAATATAAATATGTATATACACATGACAGAATCACAACATTAAGTGGTAATTAATTTTTATTAATTATCATTAAAGTATCATATTGTCATCCAAAACGATCGTGTATGTAAAATTTCAGTTCAACTGAGTGCTTTAACAAGTGAAAAAAAAAAAACTTTTTCAAGTTTTGACACAAGTCGCCAAAAGGGTCGCTAAGTCGCCAACGTGGCTGTATTTGTAATTCTTTAAACAATTAGTTTTAATCAATTAATTTTTATTAATTACAATTAAATTATTGTATTGTCGTCCAAAATAATCATGTATATAAAATTTCAGCTCAATTGAGCGCTTTAAAAGAGTATTTTATTAATGATTGAAAATTCCACCAAGATAAATAAATTCTAAATAAGTATATATATAGAAAGTGTGTGAGAGCTAATAGTAGGAATTGAAAAAAAAACCCGCGCCTAAACAGTTTTCAATTCAAAACTAAAGAGCGTCGTCGACACGAGTACGATTGCCGAGTAAAACCGATAGTTTAGATTCACTCTTTAGCAAAACGCGCGCCTAAAGAAGCTAACATTAAAAAAAATTCTTTTTGAATAAATTTACAGAGTAGTAGAGTTATTCTGCTTTCCCTGATTACATATAACAGTGTAAGAAAATTGTCTATATATAAAAGTGACATACAAGATAAATATTAAAAGTGAAAAATAAAAATGTTCAGTAAAGCAAGAATTAAATAAAAAATACTATTATAAATCTATCCATAAAAGTCTGAAGTGCCGCATTTGAGGGGAAGGGAGGGGATATTTATGAATTTACTGAAGAACGAGCTCATGGGGTTTGATATTATTTAATAAGCTATAAAATTTTATACAGTTGTCGCAATTGTATAACGGTTACTTTTTTTATAGTGTCTACTAATTTTAAAAATTAAAAAATATTTATGCAAAATATTTCTTTAAAAAAGAATCATTCAAAAATTTATTTTATTTAGTACTTTTAATTTTTAAGAGCATTATGAATGAAAGAATGCATTTCACAATTTAATAAAAAAAAAAAAATAAGAAGGGAGCATATTTATGATGAGGATACAAAAGAAAATTGTATTTTAAGGGAAATTATATATTTTTCATATTGAAAATATTTGTTAAGAAATAATTCAAATTGTCGAGAAATGAAGGGGGAAACAAAATTTATACTGCTTATGCAATAAATTAAATGCCTTGTATGTTTCTAATACATGAGATAAAAATGTTTTAGCTGCAGGAAACATTAATTTATTCCATAACTTAAAAGGATTGCATTAAAAAGAGCTATAGTAAAATAACTCAAATTCTTGAAATTAATATATATTAATATATTAATTATTATATTAATATATTAGTGATGTATATATTCTTAATACCATTACATAGTCTGAACACTGAATATGAACATGCATTTTAATGTTAAGGCATCTAACGCCTTATTTTGTAGTAAGCTTCTAAACTCTTCTTCAGCATTTACCCACAGATTTTTTCAACACAAAATACATTCTTTAACTATAAGAAAAGAGAGAGAGAGAGGATAAAGAGAAGAGTGAAAAAATAATTTAACTATAAATAATTTTTTTAATAAAAAAAAGAAAAAACAACGAAAATATGTCTTCAAGAAATAGACTAATGTTGAATTAATAAACTGAAAATGATGATAGAAATATATTATTCGCAGTTATAAAATATCGTATATAAATACATTTACTACATCTAGTTTAAAGAGAATTTTATCTTTTCTTGTCTGAATCATTTTTATCTGAAATTATCCACCTATCCACTATTCCGGTTCCGGTTCTCATAACATCCTTTCCTTTACACGCAAATATTTTTATCTGATTTTACCATTCCTTTTACTAAATAGTAATTTGAATCTCAGGCTTTGGTTAGTGTATATTTTTTCACTAATTCAAAATAACTGATATTTTTTATTTATTTCCTCCAAAAACTATAATATTCTTCAAATAAAATTTTGTTCAGAACGAATATTTTTTGAATTTCATTTTCAACATTAATTTTTTTTTCTTTGGCTTTCAATTTTTACTTAACATTTTTCTCAAATTTTCGCAACATTTGTTTTGTGAGCGACTTACACCTGAAGTTGCTCCCTCACCGTCTTACCTACCTAAGGGTGTAGGAGGAATGAAAGCAGAACCAGAAACTTCCATAATAACAATTATTTAATTACTCAAATACACTTACCAACAACAATTTATTCTCTAAGTGAATATCAAAGGAGTAGCACGGAGAAAGCAGTGAATATTAAGCGGATATGCACAAGTAACTTATTTAACTCAACATAATCTAACGTGGATTCGTAACCTTAAATCTACTAATTCAACACAGTGGCCAAACACCACTTTTAATCTTTACATGCAGGGCCGGCTCTAGCAATTTTGCCGCCCCAGACAAAAATGGAAGATGCCGCCCCTCTCTCGAAAGCAAAAAATTATAATTTAAAATTTTTCACATAGTTGCACACCTTCAAACCTTGAATAACGAATAAAAAGGCAGCTTAACTATATATATATATATATATATAATTTTAAGTCTTACAAAATAATTCCAAATTAAGGTCATAATTATCTGTTATTATTTCAAACGAGTAAAATTTAAAAGAAGAAATTGCCCATTCCAGCACTCCAATTTCCTCAAAAAAGGGTTAACTGATGGTGGGGATTACAAACGTTTATTTTAACTTATAGTTACTACACCACCCAAAACTAAAACAAAACGTCTTCTGTGGCTCTTCACCAAATATTTATTGCCCCTATCCCCTTTTGAGTAGCTGACAACAAACGTCGTATAGGTGAAAGAAATGTCCATTGTGATCCCACTCCAAGGTGGGGAGAAAGATATTAGTGAAAGATGTGCAAAAATATCAAATTTCATTATTTAAGATATATTCCTGCCTCGACCTTTCAAGTTTCAACATAAAAGAAAAAGTGACATTAAACATACAGAGTACAAAATAAAGAAAATAAAATACAATAAATAAAATACACAATTCACACTCAATAATATTTCAGAAAATATATAAAATATTTCTAATTTTCTGTAACAACAATATATATTTATTTCAAATTCGATTCAAATGCCGCCCTTAAAATCTGCCGCCCCGGGTAGGGATCCGGATTGTCCGGTCAAAGAGCCGCCCCTGTTACATGCGAAAGTCAACTTTATTCAATCTCACCAATTCTTACCTCCTTCTACTATACAAAACTCTGACTTTATGTAGTCGAACTAATCTGAATATCATGGTTTCTTCTTGAGAGGGATGGCTGTGAATTAAACGCGAATGCTAGCCCAAAAATTCCTCAAGAGGATTAGTTAGAGAACGCGTTTAGAGATTCGTCTCAGTTTTTCATGCATACAATGTATGTACCAGATTTTTCGGGATAATTTGTGACACTCTAATATTTCATTTTATTGAAATAGAACAATGCTTTTCAATAATAAATTTTTTAAATATAATTTTATGTAGAAGACAAAATATTCCTATTCAAATTATTTTTTGTAAATATTCTTAGGCATCATGTTAGCAGACAATAATGGAAAGTAGGCCTTTTATAATTGACAATAACTGAATTAATAACGAAATAGCCGAACAAATTTAATTGTATATAATACAATAGATATCACTTTAAAAGTTTATCAGGGAAAATAAATCTTGTAAGGCTTAATAAGCCTGTATTTACTGTCTCGTTTACAAATTATTTTATTACTCATATGTTCCATATTTTCCAGTATACAAGCGTTCCTTTTTTTATCGTAAAATAAGTCTTTAAAATATGTAGGGAGCGTTTTGTTTAAGCGTATAAATTACCTTTCATTGTGGCGCGCATTCCCAGGCTGGTAAAAATATTTATGAGACAGAATCACCAGAGAACAGCTATTTTGAAGGCTTCTGAGGTATCAGAGCATTACTAAAAATTGTCTCTATTACATTTATTAATTATTTTTTAATCTTTAATTTTAAATATTTAAAAAAAAATTGAAAAGTTTGTATTATATTTTGGGGTGCATTCTTGCGCAATGGAGCCTCCCATTCTCAGAGGAGTATATGGTAATGTTGTAAGATAAGCTACAATCATAAACATAAAAACAAACAATGTAATGAAAAACAATGTACATAAATCAATTACTAGAATTATTCATTTCTCGCGTGGCATCAAAAACAAAGACCGATAAAACCAATAATAACCTCTACTGTACAATGTTTTTATTAATTTGCTACGAACCACTCTTATACAACGAATTTTCTGTGAGGTAACTTTCACATTCCGACAAAGAGGCTGAGTAATAAGCAGGTCTTAGAAGAAAAACTGGAAGATATTTCCTTCAAATAAATTTTGAAAATCTTGCCTAATCTTACAGAAGTCGTAACTTTAGAGACCTCAAATAAGCCTACACCAGACCTTTTGTGACTGGACGTCCCCATCGGAGCGTCCAGGTATCAATAGTTGATGTTACTAATTCAACTACAACCAATTAACACAAAGTATTATATCGCGTTGTTTTTGGAGAGGTGTGGCCAAATACATTTCCCAGAGAAACTTGAAATGTGAAAAGAAAGAGACATTCAAGAGACATTCAGACACATCTCAGACATTCAAGAGAACGGCCATGTTCAGATTATAAACATTGTAACAATTGTCCACGAACATCGTATTTACAAGTGCAACTAGTACAGAAACTTCATCACCAATTTGCTTCACAAATTGCAGGTGCACAAATTCGTCTGATTATATGTTTTTCTTAAAATATTATCTTTATTTCAAGCATTACTTTGTAAATAAACTTACCTATGTTTGCAAACACAATCTATGCAAACGACAATCACCAGAGTTGACCCACTCTTACGAAAATTCAGCACATAAATTGTTGAAGAAATTTTTAAATTGAAAATCGAAACTGAGAGTTTTCCTCAAATGTTTAGGAATGTAAACCAATGACGAAGATAAATATATCTTACAGAGGATCAGAGACATTCGCGTTTCTGTTCCTGACGGGTTTATTATTAGCTCTTTTAATAATAAAATCTGTTTTATTTTTACCTATTTTTTTATTATTTTACGAAAAATGAAACAACTAAGCTTTTTATGAATTCACGGAAAAAAAATTATTCCGAAAAAGGAATTTTTTACATTTTTTCTATAGACTTTATTAATAACGTTTGTTGCATTTAATTATGTTTAGACGCTCAGATGCATACTTGTAGAAACTTGTTTAAATTTACATAATAAATATTTATTATAGAACTCTGCAATGACAGTAAAATAAGAATGTCGATTAAAAAAGATTGGAAATGCACTGGGATTTCAAATGAAGGTTTGACAAGTCGAAATTATATCATGCAAAGCGTCGGATTTTCATGAAAAATTTCAAAGAACTTTCAAGGGTTTTTGAGAATTTTCAACGAAAATAATAGTTTCAACTTACATAACTAAACCAATAGTGAGATATAGACAAAGAAAATTACCGCACAGACATTTTTGTTGAATAAATAAATTCGCTTTTCTCTGGTTATTCATTTAAATGAATAAAAACACAGATACTGGAGAAAAAACTCGATATTATTAACTGAAAGAGAATTTAAAATTTCAATCAACACAAAATTTCTTCAACTTCTGTATATTTAATTAGACTCACTTTAATGTTTACATTTTGTTTAAAAAATGTTACATTTTATATGCTTGAAACACATAATACTTAGTCTGTTTATTTGAATTTACGGCTCATAAACACTCAATCAAAGCGAAAGAAAAAGCATGAAATGACTCTGTCAAGCAAATACAAAATAACAAAATTGATGCAGCAATTTGATTTATGAATATTGAGCAATTAAACATATATTATTGATGATAATATTCTCGGAATAAAAACAGAATAAATTATATTTTTTTTACCAGGCCTGCTGATTAACTGAAAGCGCCTTCTTTCAACAAATCCGCTGCATTTGCGAAACATAAAACGCCGCCAAAAGACATCGAGGAGTTAAACCGGCGTAACAATTGATTGACGTCTTGATTCATTAAAAAGCTGCGAATTAGCTATAGCTAGAAAAAGTTTTGAAATGCCTTGAATGACGCGTGGTGACATCTATCGCAATTTAAAAGAACTTTTGATGCGCACAAAAGAAAAATTTAATATCATTTTTTTTTCTCTTCTTTTTTGCATAGAATCAGACGAATAAACACTTACAGATATAAATTTACAAATACCACGCATGATATTTTTTTTTTCGTTGAAAATATAATTTTTTTTGTCACAAATTTGTGTGTTAGGATTAGTTTTAATGGATTATATGAATTGACAGATTTCGGTACTTTTCCGTTTCGCAGGCGTAAATCTCGCCCAGTTGGTGTTATTTGCCACAACGCACAATATACACATAAAAATATTAATAAATATTAGCTCTCATTGGTTTTTCATCCATTTTTGAAATATTATTAAAAAAAAAAAGACGGCACTGATAAAAGGAGACCACGACTTGTTTTGTAAATGTGGTGGTAAAAAGTTACCAACATGAATATTCCGTTTGGCGTCTTCGGTTGTACCGTTTTTGGCGGCTTTATTGCTTACGCCAGCGAAACGGAAAAATACCCATATTTCTTATTTAGCATTATGTAGGGAAAAAAAGAAACGCGAAATTGAAGGCGAAAAGAGAGGAAAGTGGATTGTGTCAGACATCTCATCACTTAGAACAGGAGCACAAAACTTACCTCTTCTAGACATTCATTCCTTTTTGAACAATAATATTTCCTTCAGTGTCGTTGTATGTGAGAAATTTAACACAAAGTCCATTCCCCGTGTCACTTTTCCTGACGGAAACTGTCATAAAACGCACGTTTACTGTCCACCATATCAATGCAGATACTTTTAGATTTTTAATAAGATACTGCAGTTAACGAATTTCAATTATTCTAGAAAGTATCTTGATTGCATTCCTTTAAACAGCATATAATTTGCATACTGTATAATATTTTTCACCAGCGATGTAATTTGAAGAATAACAGGAAATTATTATTACTAATATAAGTTTTAGCAAGAATGATGTATTTAGAAACTTCTAATCTAAATGAATTAAATAATTACTTTTATTTATTTTTTTTTTCGTTATGCTCTAAATATTAAAAAGATATAAAATGTAAAAATTTTCATACGTTTTTTACAAGATTAAGACATATCATATCATATTTTGGAAATTAAAGTTTGGATTCCTATCTTTATTTTTAATGGGATGTATTTAATGATTTTATTTATAAAAAAAGGCATTTTTTTTAAAGCTTGAAGTTATTTTTTTCCTGTTATTGACTCAAATTAAACATTCTAAAAATGTATGCAAAAAAAACTATTTAATTCTTAAGAAGTCGATATCAGAATAATGTTTGAAACAAGGATAAAAAATTTTTACAAAAAATATTTTCAAATAGAAAAATTTAGAAATATTTATTAAGAGAAATTCATCCAGAAAAGAGCACACATCATAGTCGGGGAACTTGCGCCTTTCATATAGCTGTATTAATTGATATTCACTTCTTTAGATAGTTCAAAATGGGCTTGATTCATGAAGTCACATGATAAAAACAAACACGTGCTTTCCATTGAATTCAAAACAAACATTAAACTAATTGTACTTGTTCTATTTGTAAAACTCAGATAAAATTTCAAATTTCATATTTGGGTAAAGATGTTTAAATGTTAGGGAAAAGAATTTCTTCAAAAAGATTTTTTTTAATTAAAAAAAAGTCGTATTTTATGCTTATACTTTTAAATAAAATGCATTTTGTATACATATGTACTTTTCAAGAGAAAGTTTCTGCAAAGAGCAAAACTTGGCAACACAGGAGCGCGTTAACTGATTAGTTGGAAACACAAGATAGTTTTTATCGTGTGACTATGACGTCACATGAGTTTTTGAATTGATTGGCTAGAATCAGGTGGCTTTCACTATCATGTGACTATGACGTCACATTAATTAACCTCATTACGAGTCCGTCGCCAATAGCCCTTGTACAGTTTTATAGTGCGACGTTAGTATAACCCTCACTCACTCACTTCTTCAGATAACGACAGTTTGTAAATTTATTAAATTAAATATATATAAAACACTATAAATGTTAGTTTCAGTGTTTACAAACAATTGTGTATTTCAAATGGTGAAACATCACCTAGTGCAAAACGGTAATATTACTGTATATATGTTACCCTGTGATCTCTACACAAAAACTATTATCTTGCAATAAACGTTCATAAAAATAAGATTGTGACTTTGTCTTTCGTCCTATTCGCATCGTGCTCATAGTCATTTATTCAAATATTCAATTATTTTCAAGCAAGAGACGAATGCAAATATCCCACTAACTTGAATTTTCTATTACACTGCAAAATTATTTTTTGTATTGTTGCAACAAGGTAGATTTGTATGATTTAATATTAAAATTTTTCTTTGTTGTATTTATTTATTATAATAATTTATTACGCTGCTTATGTTAATGTAATATTTTACTTGAAGAGTGGCATTTAATATAATTTTTTTTAAATTTAAAATTGAAAGATCTCTCTTTGTGTATGCCTATGAATACAAAAAAATAAAGCGACCGCTTTTATTACTGCCTAATTAAAATGTGGCCTGTTATTATAAAAGAGGTCCCCCCCTTCTAACATAGATCTATATTAGTAAAAGGAAAAGTTTTTGTGCGTGTGGCGTATTGCAAAGATGAAACAGACCAGATGCATAAAACTTAGTACGTTGAAATTATGGAAGATGATGGTGTGCATCTCGAAGCGGTTTTACCGTAATACTCTTTTAATTTTTAACAACTCAATAGTGCAGCAATTTTGCGAATTTTTAGCATACTTCCTACTCTAATTCTCAAACAAAAACCTGTGGGTTATTTAAAGATAACTGATTTTGTTTGGACATGTAAACTAAGGAGAAAAGACCTAAAAGTGTCACTCTTCGAATATTTTTATTTTTAAATCATTCCCTCGTCCAGAAATATACCGATACAAACGACACACACTCATTGAGGAAAGGGGTATGCAAAAGGAATATTTAACTCTTTTAAAAATAGATCAGGGGAATATACCAATTAGTGCAGTGGTTCTTAAACTTTCAACTGCCGCGGCCACCTTTTATATATCAGCCTGATATCGCGGTCCCCCAAAGTTTTGAGCATCCCTCCCTGATTCCCAACTCTACGACTGGGTGATTAAAATGCTCCTCAACAGTCTTAAGACTGCCTCTGCTATTTATACTGACTTTTTTAACACTTTTTTTTTTCTTTAAAAAAACAGTAATTATACATGTATATAAAAATTATACAAAATACTAGTTTCAATAAATAAATAATGTAGGCGCAAATAAATAATTAATACAGATGCAATTCGATTAGGAAATCATGATGGATGTAATCGTTATCGTATTGGAGCGCTATGTGAACTTAATTCTTAATCTTTACACTCTCTTGTGTTTCTACTATATAATTTTTGGAAATATTACTTTTCAGTAATGGCTATTAATTTGCAAGCGATAAAAAATAATTAATATTCTTGATAGAAAATACATGTTCTAGTAAATACAGTCGAATCTCCATATAACGAACCTCTGTATTGTAAATTTTGTGTATAGCGAACTTTTTCCTGGAACCAAGAACTTTTCACGAGTTTGTTCATAAAATAACTTTCCTATAGTGAAGTGCATTTTCTATATAACGAAATTTTTCTTACAACTTAATTTTTTCCCTCCCTGTTTTTAAAGTATTTTCGGACATTTAAAGTTATTCTCTATTAACATATTTTATGGTGGTCATAAATCTTAAACTGGGTTTATTAGGTGCCTAACTCGCCGAGAGCAATAGAATTCTGAAAGTTTCATCCAAGAAGTACAACCTTTACCCCCATTGTGCAGTTCACTATAAACATCTTCGATATCCTCTTTCACCCTCAGTGGAGTTCTAGTTATAAAAAAAAGTTATATTTAAAATTACTTCTATCCTTTAAATTATAGAAAATGTCTTTAAAATTCATTAATTTTTATAGAATATATATATTATTTTCTTAATGTCGAAAATACAGTGTTTTCCTCGACATTCTTTTTTCTTGTTTTCCTTGCAGTTTCTTTCTTTTTTGATGGGTAAGATTTACAAAATAAATAGATATTAATTTACAAAAAGGTGTGAATAATTCCTTTTTTTTTAGAATATAGTGCGTATGAATTTAAAATTTGCTTTAGGTGGTTTGTAAAGTATATTGTAAGATGAACCTCCGTATAACGAATTTTCCATTTTACGAACTTTTTTTCGGGATTTAACGACTTCGTTACACAGAGGTCCGACTGTATTTTTATTGGGGACAATTTAGTGATCTAGTTTAGAATGACAATCTTTCAATTTTTCGACGAGATCTTTCAGTCTGTAAAAGAGGGAAATCTTAAGATTAGATGAGAGACCTTCGCGGGCCTCCTAGAAAGGCGTTACTGACCCCCAGGGGTCGCGGACCACAATTTAAGAACCACTGAATTAGAGGATTTTAGCAAATTTTTGATTACACTATCAGAGAGCGGATTACTCTCTATTCCTCAGTTCACTAAGAAAAATTATCTATCTGTTGCGAATACTCTTACGCGTATTACATCATATGACGTCACGCGATCTATGTATACTTTCAACAAGTATTTTAGAGATCATCATATTTAATAATTTGTTTCTTCTTGGTTACAGAATTGCAATTTCTAATTCTATATATATAAATTACATTAAGTTTTACTATGTCATCTGCTAAACCATTCTTTGGTTGGAGGCAAACTTGCAACTTAGCTAAGATATTTTTAGAAGACTGTTAAAAGTTGTGGGTCATCACATAAAAAATTATTTTAAATTATTGCCTATTCTATCTTGCTCCGAGTTAGACGTGATCTCCTTTAAAAAAATCGTACTTATTTGCTGGACTGCTAAGTTTTATTTTAAAAATTTAACCCTACGAAAAAGAACGAGTAAGGTAGTAAATAAAAATAATTTTACATATAGTTTATATTAAATGCAATGACTTTCTTCATCGATGGTTAATTAACAAAGAGTAGCAAACATTCGTACATAAAATTCATTTATCTCTTTGGGAACTTTGACAAATAGTATTTATCATCAATGTAGCATCCCAAGCTGCTAATAAACTATCTTTAAAGCAGCAATTCTCCAAAGGAAAAAAATCAGTATATCAAGATCAACAACATATTAAGATAACTTCTTGTAAGACAGCCACATGAATTTTGTTTAAGGAAATAAGCGCCTTAACACACAAGTACCTTATTTAAATAATTATATATCAGCAATATGTGTGACACCTTATATTTTAAATAAATTTATTTAGCCTTCCATTGTTTAAATTTTCCTCTATTATAGACTTGTTTAGAGAAAACCTTCCTATTTTTATTTCAAAATATGGAAGCTTATTTAAATAAACTATCTGTGATTAAAAATCAAATGTAAATAAGTTATTTCCAAGCAAAAAAAAAAACAACAACATGTAAGTATAAAAATAATCCTAATAAGTGTAGATTCAAAAATGTATGGTTATTTACTTTTTCAAAACTATTTTAAAATGGCGAATTTAAAGACACAATACATTCTCGAGATAACGAATTGCTTATGCATGTTTTCTGACTGCTTTACAAAGCGTGCACTGGAGAGAGAGAGAGATTAGATATCTACTCTTTTTTCTTTTTTTCGCAACAAATGGCACACAATTATACACAAGCAGGTACGTCTTAAGTTTCTTTGAAGCCATGGGCCCATATGTTAAAGAAGGCTCTACCTGAGATTTTTAAAAGTAGACAACAGCATGCTGTGACATTTGAGATAAATAAGGGTAGCGTGATATTTATTAATTTAAATATTTAGTTTATTTATATCACAGCTATTAATTACAGTACATATATATATATATATATATATATATATATTGAAGTTATTAAAAATATTGTTTTGATCATTAGAGTTCAAATTCTGTTGTTTGTGAGGGAAGAGATTGCATCCGTTCTCAGCGAAGTTTACAAACCGTCTCTTTCCCTGCTCTCTCTAGGGTCTTCGGGACGGCAGCGGTCGGCCTCTTTATATCCTCGAGTTACATCTGGTTCGTGGGTGCAGTAGTGGGGTTCCTCGAGGTGTCAAAGGTTGCTGGGGTGATGCCCAAAGACAAGATCGCGCAATATTTTAAGGCCGCAGGTGTTAATTGAACGGGGTTATTCTATCCACAAAAAAGAAGCTGCCTTTCAGCTGTGTGGCGGGAAGTCACAATGCATTGCCAAATTCTCGTTCAAACGGTAATTTGAAACAAATAAATTTGCACGACTCACAAATCTCAAGAGCCTAGGTACAAACTGGCTAGAATGATGGCCATATTTCTATTAAATGAGTTGAATGACTGTTTATGGTATTAGGCCTAGACATGGACAATGATCATCAAATATTAATACAGTCCTACCACACTTTTGCCAGCTGACATGCAGTTTGAAATTTCCTGTTTTTCGGAGAATATGCACGAGAATAATATTTGACCATTGAAATTATCTGGATCATGATGTTATTCAGATAAGAGTCAAGAACGAAACGAGACCCCCCCTAGGTTAAGGCCCTGGGCCCAGTTGGCCCATGCCTTAAGACGTCCCAGCACGCAAGTAGCAAACTATTTGGTGATATTTTCCCATTTTCATACTCTTGGTTCAAAATGAAAAATTAAAAAAAAAAAAAAAATTTCACGGATATTTTTTTATAAGAGTTCCATACTTTAAGTTGATTCTGCTTTAGCAGAAATTAAAAAGAAAATAAAGTATGTTCAGAATGCCAAAGTTATATCTCTTTGAGAGAACAGATCAGAAATAAAATACTATATTTTATCATAAAATATGATTTATAAAAGAATTAATATTAATCAAAAATTAACGACACACAAATAAAAAATTAGGAATAAAGGATTCTGGTCAATCTTTTTAAATGATTCATAATTCGTGCTAAGTAGTATAAACACAAAAAATGCGAACCTATAAAATTGGTTCAATTCATGTGACTTCTTTTTAATCACATGATAACTGCAACCACGTATTTCTAGCCAATCACTTAATGTGCTTCTCTGTTGCCAACTTTTATTTTTTGCAGAAATTTTCTTTTAAAAAGTACACATTTGTCGAGAATAACATACAAGGAAAAAGTAGGATTTTTTTTTTTAATTTCGAAATTTTTTTGTAAAATCATGAAAAAAAAAAAAAACTTGAAGATCTTTACCCAATTATCAAATCTGAAATGTTATCTTAATTTTACAAGTATAACATCAATATTAATATAGAATTCAATGGAAAACACGTGGTTGTATTTATCATGTCACCGTCATAATCTAAAACCATATTCATAACCGTCATAATTTAACCATTTAAAAATCCATTTATTTTAGAATTCAGTGAAATATTAGAATTGTGAAAAATTTTGGATGCGTTTTAATTTCTTTAGTTTTAAAACCAACTTTTGTTTATTTATTTTTGAAACTTATTTTTGGAAATTCATACTGATTATTTTAGTTGTGACACACAAACACTGTTCATACCACACAACACACATTACAACACGCTGATTATTTTAGTTGTGACACACAACCGTTCATACCTCCATAAAAATGCTCTAAGCAGAAAGAATGATAAATTGCTGTAAAGATAAATTTTTATATTTATCTTCATAAGAGTTAATCTTATCAAAGAGAAATGTAGAAAATAACGACTTAATTTTACTCTTATGATAAAGAAAAGGTAAACACGGATTCGCAAGACCTATTATTTTATCTTAATATTACAAAAGTTTTCAAATTTCTTGAGAAATATCTCTGGATAT
>BMAV01026198.1:0-76969 GCA_019973955.1 Trichonephila inaurata madagascariensis | reverse complement strand
GTTGTGAGGAGGTGTTGGGACCAGTGGATAAGGGAGATGTCATTTATACGAAGACCAGGCACAGGACGCCCTCGACAAACCAGTCGTCGAGAAGACCGCCATATCGTAAGAAATGCACGCGTACAGCCAAATTTTTCATCGGCCGCCATCCAGGCACAGGTAGCACCTTCACTAGGGGCCCCTGTATCTTTTGAACCATACGAAGATGCCTGGCTGAAGGACATTTGGGATCGCGGCGCCCATTACTTGTGCTGCTCTTGACGCCCACGTATCGACGCCTCCGTTTGGAGTGGTGCCGGTCACGAGGAAACTGGACTGCAGTGGAATAGAACCAGGTCGTCTTGAAAGACGAATCCAGATTCAACCTCAGCAAGGATGACAATCGTGTTCGTGTGTGGAGACCCCGTGGTGAACACCTCAATCCTGCCTTTGCTTTACTGCGACACACTGCTCCCACAGCTGGTGTGATGGTATGGGGTGCCATTGTCTACAATACACGGTCACCCCTAGTATTGATCCGAGGCACCATGACAGCCCAACGGTATATCTATGACATCCTGCAACCACATATGTTGCCACTCATTCAACGGCTCTCAGGAGCCATTTTTCAAGATGACAATACTCAGCCTCACGTGGGAAGGGTATCACAAGACTGTCTCTGCAATGTTACTACCCTTCCTTGGCCTGTCCGATCCCCAGCATATCTGGAGCATATCTGGGATCATTTGGGATGGCGAGTTGGGAATCACACAAGTTTGAACGAACTAGAGGCAAGGCTACAGCAAAAATGGAACGAAATGTCTCAAGACATCATACAGAGCTTGTATGCCTCAATGCCCGATTCGCGCTATATATAGAGGGGGTTCAACATGGTATTAAATCCTCCGTTCTTTTGCCTTTTTCTCTGAAATAAGTGATCCTTTTTCCTTGATTTTCTAATCATTAACTTATATCAAAATAGTCATTACGTATGTAAAATTTCGTTTCATTTTGATGACTCCTTCTTGGTGTGGTAATTTTTTTGTCCATGAGTGCAGGCAAACTTCACATTAACGATTTCCGTATAGTTAAAGTTCTAAAGTTATCTTTTTTTAATTCCTACTAATAGTTCACTCTCTCCCTCTCTCTCTCTCTATATATATTTATATTAAGTGTAACTATTTAATAAAAAGTAACTAAAATAAAAATTTTCTTTGTTGACCTAAGTAGGAATTGACTTAAAACTTTTTTTTTTATATTACTTGTTGCTAGGCATTTTGATTGAACGTTGACTCCTCCTAGAATAATTTATCCTCCATATTTAGAAACTGAGAAACAGGGACAATAAATGTATTTGATAAAATATTCCTTGAATCAATTTATAATAAATTTAATTACGCCGTCCTTAATTGTAACAATATGTTGATTCTCTTTCTATTATAGTTTTTCAGTCGATTGATGACTGATTTCTATCAACTAATTTTTGTTTGCTTGATTGTATTAACGTGATTCTTAAGATATCGAAAAATAAATAAATAACATTGTGTCAATTTCCTTAATTACAATAATATGTTGAAACATTTGATTCTTTGTATTACAGTTTTTACATGATTGATGGTTGATTCTATCAACTAATGTGTTCGTTGATTGTTCAAATGTATTAACTTGATTCTGTAAATATCAAAAAATAAACCAGCAACAATTAATTAAAGAGTACAGAAACGTTGCTGTTGTGTGTTCCAAAAAAAATCTTATTTTCACTTTAACGAATGTCTAGTAGTTAATGTGCAGGTTATCGAGGTAATTCGCAGACAATCTAGATAATTTGAAAAACGAAACAATATTTTTCGCAGTTTAATGGATTACCCTAGTTAATGAGCAGATTAACTGAGTTCTGCACTTCAGCGGTAACACATGTATGTATATTCAGAGGGATTCTCTATAGCTTTTTAAGGAACTAATTCAATAGTCGATATTAATATTTTCACACACACACTAACTGATCTCCAATTCTAACAATAACAATTGCAGAAAACAGTTCACATCTTTTACTGGGAATGGAAATTAAATATTACAATTCTGAAGTGAATATATTTCACTATAGTAATATATTCTGTTGGGCCTCGAAATCATCATATCGTCGTAGAGGGGAAGGTTTGAGGAGCAGGATGTGTCAGCTCATGTCGTCCTCAATGTTCGGTTTATGTTTCAAATTTACAAAGTTTTTCGTGTAGAGACGTTAATAAACAATCAATCGAAAAAAATTTCCATTTATTAAATGACTATCGAGTACGATGACTATACTACTTAAGGATTAGGAAAAGGAGAAAAATTTCAAAAATACTTTTATTTTATAAATATTTGAATTTTGCTTCAAATAATCCAACATGACTTATTCTCAGTTCAGTTCAGTTCAATACAGTGATAACACTGTATACCTGGAGACTTGGCCAGCGCCTTATGCTCCGAAAGAAATTGGATTATTTTCTTGAATTAGGATGCTACGATAGGTTGTTATTGCGCTCTACATCTGTAAACTTGGTTATCATCTTGTGCTTCAACAGCAGTATTTACTACTGTTATATAGAGTATTTAGAATCTATTGGTTGATGTGTTAAAAATTCTTCGTTTTTTTTTAATATGTTCTATTGTTTTACAATTCGCTATTGATGAATAAGACCATTCACTATGGTTGGAGATAAAATTTTTCAAAATTTTACGTTGCGATTTGTATTTGTTACAGGTTAAAACAAAATGTTCACTAGTTTCTGGTACTTGAACACATAAAGAATCTGTTTGTTTAAAAAGAAAATAAATATCATTTAATGGTAATTTCTTAGCCCGCAACTTATTGATTAAAACTTCTGTATTTCTATTTTTTGCTGCCTCTCTATTCCACTTTTCAAGATGAGAAATATAAATAAAAATTCTCCTAGCAAATCGAATAAGAAGCTACCGCAGTTACAGCTACATACGATCATAAATTTATAATAGCATAGAATGATAGATGTAATACAAGGGTGGGCAGTAAGGTATCCGACTACGTTCGGAACCGCGATTTTGCAAAAGCGCATAAATGGATAATTTTCATGATATTTAGTGTCACTTATATTAGAGTACATGTATACAATTGTTTTAAGGGCATTTTGACAAAAAAATTATTTAAATACAATATTTTGGCAAAAAATTAACTTAGAATAATTTTTTTTCCAAATGTTCTCCTTTTGTGAAAAATGCTTCTATTATAATAATATTTTTCCTGTATATAGCTCAGACCTCTGTACAGAGGCTCAACTAGAATTTTTGAAATATATAACTTAGAAGTAGGTTTATCCATATTTTACGACAACAGAGGGGAGCAATTTTAAGAAAAAAATGCCGATAATCATTTCAATGGGTTGTAACTCTGAAAATAATGTGAATTTTTTAAAAATCGTAATTGAGCCTCTGTAAAGAGATCTGAGCTATATATAGGCAAAATATTATTATAATAGAAGCATTTTTCACAAAAGGAGAACATTTTGAAAAAAGATTATTCTAAGTTAATTTTTTGCCGAAATATTGTATTTAAATAATTTTTTTTTGTCCAAATGTGTCCTTAAAACAATTTTATACATGTAGTCTAATCTAAGTGACACTAAATATCATGAAAATTATCCATCTATGCACTTTTTTAAAATCACGGTTCCGAACGTAGTCGGATACCTTAAGTCGATCACGGTCGACCTGTGGACTGCCAAGACATTTTGGAGTGTGACCGTCTAAACATTAGCATTTAGTAGTTATATACCGAAATATTCAAGATTGGTTGACAGAATACAGACTAAGTTTTCTACTGACTATAACTATGAGTACTAATTTTATTTAAAAATATTTTATTGTTTTGATGTATTTTGAATTGTTTCGTCACAAATACGTCACTTGATATTATTATTATGCTTGAATGTTGTGTCTTTCTTTAAAGTCGGGTTTAAAAATGTAAGTTAATTTTATATTGTAGTTATGTAGGTAAATACATATTCTTTATTTATTATTAAGTTATTATAAATATTGTAGATACTTTTCTTAGTTCACCACACCTATGCCACTGGGTGGACCGCAACACCTAGAAAAAATTAGAAGTAGCCCGTGCCATGGAAACGTTTGCCCACCCTTGATGTAATAGAAGATGATTGTATTTATTTATAGATCAGGGTAGCCAGTGATGATGAAAAAATGAAACGGAATTTTATTTGATGATGTGCATGAAGATATAACGGAAGACTAATTATGACTTTTAGTGTTATCCAATAATGAAAGCGTATCAGGTATATCATTTCTTTTATGTAGGTAGATACATGTAGAAATCTAATTTTTAATGATCATCCTTTCTTTGTTTTTAAAGTTACCAATGATATATCGGCCTATAACACGCACTCGTAAATTTAAATCTCATTTTTTTGTGTTAAAAGTGAGCGTTATGCGCCAGATTATACGGTAGATGGTATTTTAAGTAAGTTTAAATACCCATACGCACTACATTAAGGGTGTCAAACTCAAAGGCTAACTTGGACCAAACAAACAAGGTTAAACTTTAATTGGGCCGCAAAAAAAAATCAATATTCAAAAAAATGTTAGTTTATTTCGAATAATGCATCATAACAATGGTCCCCAGCACTTTTCTAGGGGAGTCCGCGAAGGTCTTTCATTTAATGTTACTATTTTAGTCTTTTGCAGACTGAGAAAGGTCACGTGGGAAAATTGAAAGATCTGCCACACTAGACTAGATCCTTAAATTGCTCCTAATTAAATAAAAACTCTATAATAATATGTATTTTATTCAAAAATATTAATTTAACTCAGCTTTTTTTAATTGTTTGCAATTAAATAGCCATTACTACAGCGTAATATTATCAAAAAACATATGGCAGAAAAACATGTGCAAAGATTAAGATTTGAAATCATTACATGCCAATACGATAACGATGGCATTTAAATTAGCCCATGTATTGAGAGTCATAGGGGTAGGGGGTTTTGGAAGATCAGGGTGATACATAAGGGAGGACCACGGCGTTCGAAAGTTTAGAAACCGCCGCCTTATGACAAACATAAATAAAAGAACGAGACAAATTTAATGTTTACGACCTGACGACATATCTTCTCTGCTACTATCTTTCAATTTGGGGAGAAACTTTGATATTTTATTATGCATTAAAATGTGGGCCCATATACTGGCCAGTCCGCGAGTTTGACATCCCTTCACTACATAATCAATAAGGGAAACAAACAGAGAAATCCCGTTTGTAAACATATGTCACAATGATAATAAATTTCGTTATAGATTAAAAATATTAGTTATCACAACTAAAAAATCCAAAAAAAAAAAGCATCACGTAAATTAAGCTTCTTTTTTATGCAGCTAGTAGTATTTTAATCGCAAGCACTATCTTAGCCAGCTTTTTCAATATAAACGGATTGTCATTAATTTATCAGAAATAAGCAATTGTCATTTTCCCTTTTCCTTTTCCCTTTTCAGCGATCGCGACAATTTTTTATGGCTTTTTTCCGGGAAATTTAATCGGGATGATCATACAAAAAGTAACATAAAAAAAAATTTTTAAGTCAATTCCTTCTTAGATCAACAAAGAAAATTTTTATTTTAGCTACTTTTTATTAAATAGTTACAATTAACATAAATATGTTTTCTCATAAGACAGAATCACAAATTGTGGCTTAATTTTATTCATTATCATTAAAATATCGTATTGTCATCCAAAACAATCGTGTCTATAAAATTTCAGTTCAACTGAATGCTTTCAGGGGAAAAAAAAAACTTTTAAGAGGTCTCAGGGGGGTTAAATTTTTTGAGGTCTGAAAAATAAACAATTTTCAAACAGGAAAACTTTTAAATTTAAATTAAATAATTGAATTTTTTACACATTATTTATAAAGGAATTTTAAAAAGTGTTTAAAAAAATTATCATAATTTTAAAATTATAAGCGTGTGAAAAAAAGAAAATTTTCTATAAGAAATATTTATTGTTTTACGTGGCGCATCTATTTTCTAAAATAGTAGCTTTAATTACTAGTTAAAGTTTTTTAAAGGGTTAAACGTATTCTCATTACACTGTAGCTTTTTTTATATAAATAGAATAATATTTTACATTTTTAATAAAAAAAAAATACTTTTTTTAAAAAATTTTTAAAAAAAATTGCAATGTTTTACAAATATTTTGAAATACAACAGATATATAATACTAAAATTGGGTAGGGTTTGAAATTTTTTATGTTTTTTGGGCATTTTAAAAATTATTTTTAATATTTAAAAATTTTTCAAGTTTTATTTTTTTAAAATTATTAATTTTTTTTTAAAAATTTTTATATTTTCTAACCCCCATTTTTTAAAATAATTTAAAAATTAACATTTAATTTAAATTTAAAAAATTTATATTTAAAAATTTTTAATTTTCAGCCCAGAAAATTTAACCCCCCCTAGCCTCTTAAATTTTTGAAAAGTCCCCAAAAATGGTCACTAAGTGAAAAATGATGCCCAACGTGGCTGTATTTGTTATTTTTTTAAAAAATAGTTTTAATCAATTAATTGTTATTAATTATAATTAAGTTACTGTATTGTCATCCAAAAAAAATCATGTATATAAAATTTTACTCAATTGAGGCTTTTTAAAAAGTATTTTATTAACGATTGAAAAACCCCGAAGATAAATAAATAAATATATAGAGAGTGTAAGCTAATAGTAGGAATTGAAAAAGTACATATATTAGATAGAAATATTAGACTATCGTTGTCAAAAAATTAATTTTTAATTACTAATAATTAAACATATTACATATGCTTTATTACACAACATAAATATCAATTTTTTTTAAAAAAAATTTAAACCGAAATTTTTATTTGAAAAATTAAAAATTTTTTAAAAAAAAAAAATTTTTTCTAAGAAAAAATGCCTTTTTTTTGAGTTCAAAGGAATTAAATGTATTTTCGGCGAGATCAAATATTCATCTAAATATAAATAATTTAAATCAGAGATAATTATTTCATATATATTAATTATTTAATTTAAAATGATATTTTAATAACATTTTCAAAATTTTTTGAACTTGAGAAATTAAAATCTACATACGAAAGATCCTTAAAGAAGAAAGTAGATACTTTATACAAGAAAACCAGAAAAAACAATGTTCAAATAAGAAACATTTTGCATAAAGTCAAAATGTTCAACTACAGTGATCCAAAGCCATCTGCAAGGATTTATTACAAAGCAGTAAAACTGTCTCCAATTCCCTTATAACATTCTCTTTATTGTTGACAAATCCACAGAAAATTTATAACAACTGGATGTTCAGATAAGAAATTACAAACTTTTAGTTAAATCTCTGTCCAAAATTAGGATTCTAGATGAATGGAGTTGTCAAATTTATAATGTATATTAAGAGTGTGTTTTGTCAGAATCAGTGACATACATTATCTGGAAGAAAGTTGCCAAACAAAATCTTATACTTTTCAGTACTTTTTGTTGTTGTTTGTCAATATAATTTCACTGTTTGAAAACAATTTTCGAGTCAAAAGAAATGTTATAATTCAAATTATGTGAATCTAAGTTTTTATTTTTGCATGCAATTTTTTAGAATTTACAAATGCAATTTATTAATGTTGATGTGCATTTAATTTTTATTTAAAGAT
The DNA here is from genome assembly GCA_019973955.1 of Trichonephila inaurata madagascariensis. Lineage (NCBI taxonomy): Eukaryota > Metazoa > Arthropoda > Arachnida > Araneae > Nephilidae > Trichonephila > Trichonephila inaurata. The sequence continues at coordinate 69,309 of BMAV01026198.1, read as the reverse complement.
TTATTACTGTTTTTTGAATGTTTAACTAAATATTCTCAAGTACGGTACGATTTTTTCATTCAAATATAATATGGCACGAAACAACAGAAGGCTTCACTTACATGAATCAATATTAAGAAAGTATTTATTATATGCATAGGATTGAATTGTTGCAAAATTAATTCACCAAAGTTTCACAATCCTTTATGAATATTAAGAAAGCATTAATAGGATTTTGAACCGTTACACTCATGAATTGTTACAAAATTAAAATTTTTACCAGTTATTGAATTAAGTAACTTACAAATTAATCTAGAGAAATATTATTTAGCTTAATTATATCTTAAAGCTAATGTACACAACCTCGCTGTTAGTTTGATTAATTTATGCTACTGATCTTTTCTTAAATAGTTTATGCAAATTTATCAGCATTTTGTAAGTAGCAAACAATCATCCTTTACAGCCAATAAATTTAAACTAAAATAAACTTTTGAAAGTTAAAAAAACTCGAAATATAAATTTTATTGAAATTAGTTTTCTCATCATGTTAATTAACTCTTTAATCACACAACCCAGTCACTGTTCTTTATTTTCATCGATCGGGAATCAATAGATTCAGCTTCATTTTACATTAAAAAAATTATACGTGTAATTAGGCAAATATTACATACGATTAGTTCCTTTTTCATGCTACTAGGTGTCATTATCGAAACCATAAATAAGGAAAAGTGGGTATAAAAATTAAGGTATTGTGTTGAAAAATTCAAAAAAAGGAACTCCAACTTCTTTTATCCATTAATAGTTTCAAATTACCAATGAAGTAATTTAAATAAAAATAGATCATTTTTAATCATTGCTTTCCAGTTCTTATATTCAAATGGTTGACTAAATATTCTTTCACAAATGTGAAATTTTAATTTACTTAAAATCTTTTCCTGCTTATTATATAATTGAATCTTATCATCGAAAAATTACGATTCATTGTTGTTCAAAAGATTACAAAGGTTCCAAACCGTATCCCTTGTACCCCAGTGGCTATAGGGTCTCAATCTTTTTTTGTAGTGATGAATGAAGGAATAAGAAGAAATGCTTACCACATCAAGTATCGGAATTCGATAGAAGCAGGATTGTTACCTTACGAGAGTGAGGCTTATCATTCCCCAGTTCGACTTTTTGCCTAACCGGGTAAAGGCCGTTTTACCTGCCAGGGATGGCAGCTGTTTTTACTAATTTCGCACCCTTGTAAGCCTCCAAACTGCTTGCAAATTTAATCATTTTGTCCTCATGCCATACTGTTTACGCACAATAAATATCTTTTTTGTGCTTCCTTTCCTTAATAGCCAGCAGTGTATATACGTATAAATTCTGTATTTTATTAAGAAAAAAGATTAGAATTAGAATATTTACATTTAGATCAGAAATGTATCTAATCTAAATGTAAAATTATGACCTACAATACGACATTTGATAATGTTGCAAGGGTTATATGTAAAAGAGCGGCGAGAGCATTTTCAGCATGTTTATTCTTTTATTCAATAATTGAATTGCGTACAGTTAAAGCTAGTCAGCGTTTTAGAATGTTAAAAAGATCATTTTCAATCAATCAAATAAAAAGAACGAAAAAAAATATCAATATTGAAAGTTACTTGAAAGTTCTTTAAAATGTGCCTTACATTGTTTTCTTGTCTTTATATATGCACTATTGTTGTAGATTATTATAATATACTAAACAACAAGTTATATTTTTTAACGCATTAATAATATGAAAATATCTTTTTTCAGGGGATTACTATTTAAATTCAATTAATAGCAGTAATATTTATAATTTTTATTAAAATACAAATACAAATAAAAAAAAAGGATTATTCTCTATTATACATCCTTTAAAACCAAATGATTCTTTAATACATAAAATCTAGAATTTTTTTAAAAATTTTCACCAGATATAAAAACTAGAATTCAATTAATTTGAATTTACAAAAATATTAATCATATTTTCAATGTAAAACTTTTTTAAAAAATTTTAAAATTGAAGATTGTTTTGTCAAGATTTCATCAAAAAATGACGATTTTTCTTCTCGAAGATAAAATTGTAATTAGCTTAAACACAAAACATTTAAATTAATTACCTGTTTGTGTAATAATTCTTTATTTGAAATTTAACCAGTCAATAATTTCCTTAAATTGTGTAATTATATTGTTCGGCATCTTAAATGATTTAAGTACTTTATTATGTTACATGATGTTTTTAAAGAAATCAATCAAGTAAGTGTCAGAATATTTTAAAATATATGTTCATTGTGTTTTAATTAACTTATATCAGAATTCCATATTTTTTTCTTTAGTTTTATCCAAGAGAAAACTCATTTGTGTGAAAGCATTGCAAATCAGTGGCGTTACGGAGAATAATAGAGCTCTCCTGCTAAGTCAGGTGTTCCTTTAATATTTCATAAATTGGTTAAATTCGTCCTTGGCGTCAGTCAAGCTTTAGGCCCTCTACAATTCTAAAACCCTCTACCCCGCGATGCAAGGTTTACGTTATGTTTCTGTTGAAAACGCTGAATATTTCGAGCTATTGAAACAGAATACAGAAAATTTACATATGGTAAAAATCATTTAAATTTTTTTAAATTAAGAAAAATAATCAGATCTTGAATCGCTATTAATCTTGCCAAAACGTTTTAAAGAGTGAGATGAACGATTATTCAATTACCGTAAAATCTGGCGTATAACGCGCACCTATACTTTTAAGCTGCAATTTTTAAGTTTTTAAGTTTTAATATTCGTCTAACAAAGCTTCCCCTCCCTTTCTTTTCATGAAGAAACCTGAATTGAAAGTGCTCAATGCACTTATATTTTGAAGTCACTTTTGCTAGGTATTCGCGTCAGACTGACCACTTGACCGGAACATCTGCTCTTGCATCTCAGGGTCCAAGGTCTCGTATACTGAGTTAGGCACAGAAGGTCTTGGCCAGCATGGGTTGTTGCGCCACTGAGTTAAGTTATACGAGGCATTACTCCAAGCTTTAGAAAAAAAAGTAGTATACTTCTAGAACTACAACCCTTTAAGTCCGCAAGGTATGTCATTTCTTTCATATAAACTGTATTTAGATCTATGTTGGTCTAATTTTTTTCTAAGCTTATTATTATTTTTTTTAATTTGAAAGCTCTCATTTTTATACCCGGCGTACAACGCGGATCCCTAAATTTCGATCTCATTTTTTGTGTTAAAAGTGCGAGTTATATGCCGGATTTTACGGTAAGTTTTTTTTTTTAAAGTTGATTTTCTATAAGATATCACAAAAAAAACTAAGCAACAGACGAGTAGCAATGGATCTTGAACCTTTAGGGGACGATACCAGGTATGTCATTCATTTATTTTCCTCATCACAACAGTAAACGAGAACATTGAAGCTTTGTTGCATTTAATATGAAGTTTCCTTAATTCAAATACACATGACTCACTTTCCACCAGAATAGCAATTTTATTAGTCTATTGTGGCTTCAAATTGTGAGGACAGAAGAATTTAAGTTCAAATCATGCCATTTGTGGAAACAAAGTAGATAATAATATCAAAAGACTATAAATGATTATGATACGTGCTCCTATTTGGAATAAACTTGATTTTAAATTACTGAATAATTCTAAACAAGTGGTATCAATCGTCAGTGATTGCTGATTCATTGTCATTGAAATGCAGACAATGAATTCTTATGTTAAATTATCAATAGCCAAAAATGCTACCCGTATGTTGATACAGACGAAACCTTATTACCAGTCGTCATGCGATTGCGTGATACCTCGAGTAGATCCAAATTACAGCGCCATTCATTTTTTATGACAACGAACTAGTCATACTCACCACATTGCGCAAAATTCCATCCAGTAAATGCATTGTGTGGGTGATTATCATTTTATTGTTTTATACAAAGTGGTCTCATTGTGTTATAAAACTTGATAATAGTGACCTGTGAATCGTAGAAAAAGAACTAGAGAATATTATCCATGTATTTATGCATAAAGGAAACAGTTTTAACACCAGACCTACCAGAATGGTCCAGTAACCGCTTTTGAAACTTTAATCAAAATTGTTGAATTTTCTAGGTTTTAATTATTTTTTTTTTTTTGAAAATGCACGATTTTTTGTACTATGTTTTGTACAACTTAATTTTTTAATATCAATCTCTCTTCTTATTTCATTGTTCCTGATAATCATGTGTACTCTACCGTGAGCGATTTTTTGATCGCTGGGAAATATATGAAATTTTATAAAGTTATCTGCATTGAAATCACAAACTTTCAAGTTTTCCCGAGAGAATCATTCAACTGTGTTTATGCACTGCTTGTTTTATACAGGATACAGAGCGTCGGCTAGAGGAAACCCACGAGGTAAAATAGCGTTCATTACAATGAATTTCGACGGGGTCAGTTTGTAATAATAGGCAACAAACTTTGGGTAATGAATAAATGAAATAGCTAGTTTAGTAGTCATTTTTCTATTTTATTAATGGATTGTTCAAACACAAATTCAAAAATTTACCTCTAAAATATCAATTGACTGGTAATTGTTGGAAGAAATAATAATATATAAACCAGATATGTTCTGAAATAGATAAAAAAAATTCTGAGAGTGAGGATGGTACATATCAGAGATGGGGAGTGAGTGAGTGAGTGTAGGGTTTTATGGCGCAAGAGCCATCAGAGATGGGGAACCCACGGCCTTGAGATCGCGTGCGCTCTTCATAAAAGCCAGTACTTGTATTAATTTAATATCTAGTTATATATATTATAACAATTTTCAAATCGCTGGAATTAAACAAAGAATGGCTTTAGTTTGTATATTTCAATGACTACTTGTGGGAATGGCCAATTGTACATTTCAAATGTTAAAACGCCACCTAGTGCAACACAACACTACCAGACATGTTATTTAATCTCTGCACAAAAACTATTTTCTTACTATTGTTAAGGTGACCAACCATCCTTTTTTAGGGAGGACAGTCCTCCTTTTATAGGTTCTGTCCTTCCTCGAAAGGTGTCCTCCTTTTCAATATTTTAAAACTGATCTGTTAATCTCCGTATTCAGAGATGAACCAAACATGCTTCCAAAATGTCGAAGAATGGTCTGAAACAAATATCACAGGAAATAACAATTTTCAATGGTATTTTTTGACTTCATCGCAAGTAAATTGTGCAGATATAGAAAACTGTGTTGACTTTTTTTTATCAAAAGAAATACTGATATTAAAATCGTTGACAATGGTCTGTTTGAAGAAATTGGAAGATTGAATATATATTTAAATTATAATAAATTGAAACAATTGGCAAATCAACATGCTGAGATTGATAAAAGATGGGTGGAAATACTTAACTATTTTAAAAATAAACACATTCCATATGAAGATGTAATTATTCTTGTTGAAATTTCGTTGTGCTGCCCAGGAACTAATGCAGCAATGGAAAGAGTTTTTTTTTTCAGTTCGTAATGATTTTTTTGAAGCGACTAGTGAGATATCAAAATTTAATGTTAATATTTTAGCTACAGTTCTTACAGTAAAATTCAGTATGAAGGATATTTTTTGACCGAATTTTCTGATATGTTAGAAAATGATATGTTGACAAAAAAAAATTCATTCAAGATAAAAATACACTTTTAAGATAATAATTAAAAAGAATGTAAGCATAATTAGCGTATTTTTGTTTCAATTAATAAAACGTTTCATATATTTCAGTTATAATTTTTTCTTGAATTTTTCGTCCCCCTTTTCATTGTAAAAAAAAAATGGTCACCTTACTGTTATTGTTGTGACTAATTCCATGTACGTTAAAATGTATAGTTTTTTTTGCATGAATGGCATCAAATATTAATTGCATATTAATAAAGTGTTTTGTCAAAAGTTTTTGTTGATTGAGATACAACAATTATGTACTAAAAATGACACTTGTGACTTATCTTATGTAAATCTGGCAATATGCTTCTAACAGATACAACTCGTGTTGCTAACGGCCATTTTGAAAATCTAGCTATTGTTTTACTTTATTCTGTGTTTTTACTAGAACTTTTGTGTTATTGTATCTCTAGCAAGTATACGCTTTCATACAAAGATTATTTTATATTCTTTCCTTATGTAAATGTATTCGATATTGTAACTTTTTCCGTCGAATAATAAATAAATAAGAATTTAATTTGTTTCTAATATTTCTGTATGATGCACCAAATTGTTAAAATTGTACAAAAACTATAATAATTTTATTAAAAGTTGCACTTATAGGTACATTAACCTAAAAAAGGTTTCTCACCTCTGGTATATATGATCTATTGGACACCGGACTCTGAGCAATTCGACAAGAATAATGAGAAAGAAAGTTTTGTGAATACGCATCTCGGTAAAATCCTAGGAGAGCCCACACCCTTGGCGACAAAACGAAAAAAGCGCCAAGCCAGAACGAGATGGCGCCAATCGAAACCGACAATAGCGGCAAGTGAATACAGAAAGAAGGTGGATGTGTAATGAAAATATATGTAAACAATACAGAAATTAAACATTTAAGATTAAAAAAATATATAAAAACAGCACTTAGTTTCTTACTGCTGATCTTTTCCAAGTGAAGGGAAGATTTTAAAAAAGTCTTGAAGGTCTTATCGCTAAGTGAATGATCGTGTGAGCGCCGTCATTTTTATTCTGCCAGGTAATGGTTGAACATACCCTCGGCGTGGCTAGTGCAATTTCGAAGAAAGCGCTTTATTGTTGACGAAGTTACATCATGCCGATCGTTACATTTAGGACATTCATAACTCTAAGCAATCAATCCTTCCTTCATACACTATTCAATCAATTCTTTCTAACCTTTCGCATTCAACAAAGTATAAATTCTAAGATATATTCCTTCACACACGCAACCATTCCAGCCTGGTTCCCCAAAACAAAATGAAATTCGAAATACCCGCCAACAAAATACGAAATTTTCAGAAATAGTTAGGTTTACCATATCTAGTGTATCAAAGTAGGGTTACCAAGATGGCACAATTATCGCCAACCCAAAAAAAATTCGCGCCAAGGGTGTGGGCTCTCCTAGGACTGAACCCGCATCTCTAATTCGGAAGTTGAATGTGAAAAGAAAGAGAACAAATCAGAATATTAAAGCTTCAATTGATGGAGATTGATTGGTATATGTACAATGTCGATAGGTTTATTGTTAATACTCCGAGTTGTGTCACCAATACACCAAACTCTTTAATTGTGTTCAATAGATGCGTTGCTGGGAAATTCATGTAAAAGAACCATGCAAATATTATTGGTACAGTAAAATGGGAAATGCGTTGCAAGTTAATTAAAAATCGTATGTGATGAAATAAAAAAATTTGGGTACTTACGTATTATCGCAACCTATTGGCGACATTATTTGAAACGAAGCACATGATTGCCAATTCAGAGCATACGACACTTACGAAATTGGGGTTGCCAACTTGGCGAGTTATCTTGAACATTGGTCATTGTTGCAATAATATCTAAGTACTGAAATTTATGTAATTCGAAAATAATTTTAAACAAAAGAGGAAAAACTCGACTGTATAATTTTTTAGATATGCATACTTATATTTAGATATTTAACATAATATTTCGCATTGACTTCTAATTTATCTTAATAATTCTGATAATTGTTTCGTTCAAGTCCATGTTTTCCGATACATTTTAAACTTCCATTCCTCGCAAAATTGTTCACTATTTTCCTTTTTATTTTCAAAGGAATGGCTTTTATTTTGTAATTTTAGACGTTTTACTCGTAATCTACAATTAAAATGTAATAAAAACACAAGTGAAAAATTTGAGAAAGAAAAATTACCCTTTTAAAAGTTTAACACACGTTTTAACAAGAAATTGCTTACAGTAAATGTTACGACCTAATGACATTTTTAAAATAAATTGATCGGGTGATGAAATATTTAAGATTATGTAAGAGCAAATTGCGTCTAGCAAGTCACCCTATTAAATGAGCCGATTTCAACGCCGCACCCCTAGGAAAAGGGCTGTGGCAAACTGATCAGCGATTGTAACAATCAGTGATTCTAAATCGTGTAAAAAACGGAAAGGCGGCTTTTTACTTGGTACGTGTTTTTCCAAAATTGTGTAAGAAAAGATCGTGTAAAGAACAGTTGGGCATGGTTATAAATGCAATATGAATTATTCATTCTAAATTAAACAATATGAAGAAAACAGGTTACAAAACGCTTCACGAAATGATTTTTTTTATTTCAATAAAATAAATATTTAAGCCAGAAATATAATAATCTGATATGAGTTGAGTTAATCAGTTAAAAAAGCTTTTATATTATATTATAAATAATAATTTCGCTATATAAAGTACAGATATATGAATTTAAATAACTTCAATATTGGTACTGATCTTTCTTTTCTCTCTACATTAAAATAAAACATAAAGATAGAAAAAAAGAAGAAATATTTACTAGAGATGAATCAAATTTTTTTCGTAAGGTACTTCTAAAAATATGTCCCCCGATTTCTACAACTAATTCATACTCTTCCTATATATATATATATTGTTCAAATTTTCAATCTTTAATAAAATACTTTTTATTCATCCACTAAAGTTCAAGCATATTTTTTTAAAACTTGTAGTGGATGACTCTTGATTTTAATACATTTTTTTCAAATATTAATTAATTAATTTAATTTAATTAATGAATAAAAAGAAACGAACATAAAAATAATAGTCCAACACCGTATATAAAAAGGAAAATCGCTCGTTGTGTCCCTGCAGCGCGATGGACTTCTAATCCAAAGGTCGTGGGTTAGAATCCCACCTGAGATGGCCTAATTTCTGAGAATGTGTGATTTCTCTTATTACTATATATATATATACTATTTTATTAGAATAATTACATTTAATCAATGAATAAGTAGTAACAAAAAAATAGTCCAACACCATATACAGAAAGGAAAATGGAAAATTGCAAGGAACATTGCTTTTTATTTTGTCACTTAATATTGTGATTCTGTCATATGTATATACATATTTATATTAATTGTAAATATTTAATAAAAAGTAACTAAAATAAAAATTTTCTTTGTTGACCTAAGTAGGAATTGACTTTTGTTTTTATTACTTGTTTTAGATGCTAACTTCCATATCCTTGTAAACTGTTGATTAACCATTTTTAATATTTTAAGGGGAAATTGCATATCCTTATACAAATAATAAAAGGTACGAGATTATTTTTGATGATTAATCTATAATTTAACTAGAAAATTCATTCATTTAAAGTAAAACTGTATCTAAGGTTCATATTGTCAGCACAGAGAAAAAGAACGAGGGAAGTTTAAATTACGTATATCCAATTGCTTGAAACATTTTCCGTTATAGTATTTATAAAATGCCATTAATTTTTACTTCTTAAACAGAAAAAACTAGATTTTCGTGGAAAAATATCAAATATCGTAACAGAGGTGTACATCGTACAGAAGAGTACATCGTACAGAAGAGTACATCGTACAGAAAAGTATTGTGAAGAGTCTTTTTTCACAAAAATGTATTTTCGTTCTTATATGTATTCAAATTAGTATGTGTAAATTAGCTGCACACTTACAAATTTTACTTTTTATTAATTTTACTTAATAGAAAATTTCCTCTTGAATTTATCGATATGAGATTTACAGCGTTATTTCTTTTTAAATAACAAAAAATGAATTACTGGAACATAAATGAAATTGTCAAATTCCTCTTAATATCCGCATTTTTATCTTTCGCGATGAAAAAAAGATCTCAAAAATTTTAAAACAGCAAGAAAATAAATTTAAAGTATAAGTTCTTTGAAAAGAGTAAAAAAATTGCTTCTCCAAAGACTTTTATTGATTGTTTAAAAACAAAATTTGCAAACAAAATCGATAGATTTAAACATTTATCGATTTACTCATTTGCTTATTAATTCTAAATGTTCAATTGCAAATAATAAAAAATCGAATTTTTAAAATTATATCTGATAATAAAATATAAGTATCCTTTTTTAAGAGTAAATATTTACTGAAAGTCAAATTAAATTTTGTATGTGTGATGAAATATAAATATATACTGATAAAGAAACCCTTTTGCAAAAATGTTTTCTATTTTTATGTGATTAAATGTTTAACTTTGATTTTAGGCCTTGATTTTTTTTGTTTTAAAACGCTTTTACACACGGTAGTTAGTTACATAAATTTTCATGTTCTGAGAAAAAAAAACCTAGTTAACTCACACAGAGTTAAGAAGTGTTAGGTGTGATTATACAAATAAGCTGTTAAAAAATAACCAAGGCTAATAAAAGAGAATTCCTTTTGTTCCATAATAACATATTCAAGCAAATTTAATTCTGCTCGAAGCTTTTTCAGAATTTACCTACACAATATTCTTATTCTACAATGTAAATTTATAAAATTCTATCTTTTTGGTATATGGAATTAAAAAATCAATTTATTTCATGTGAGTACTAAAAAAAAAAGAGCGAAAAACAATTTTATTAGTTTATCTATGGGAATTATTCACATTTAAAGCAAATATTCTTCTAATGGCAATAATCAATGACAACATTAATTTTTCCACTCAAAATTACGAAAAATTTAAATTGCAAAATTAAAACGCTAATTGTATATAAAAAAAACCCGTTATGGTACAAAATGTTATGTAAAACAAGATTAGTGAAAATGTTTATAAGCTTCATTGGAAGTGATAGCAATCACATATCACCGAGTAACGAGCGCTCAGAAACTAATCATTCTGAAAAAAGAATTGAAGGCACAATACACATTATCACCAAATAAAGCTGGAAATTTATATCTTTTTGATAAGATTATAGACACACATGACTGAATTAAAGGAAAATTTAATAAAAATCATTGTAAAAGCTTAACAATTCAAGATGTCTTCTCGTTTAATCAGAAATGAATCATTTGTCCAGTTGAAATATAGCATCCATTCAATAACGCTTAGTTAAAATAAAATGAAATGCTTATTTTATTAGCTCTTAAAGTATCCGATTACGTTCGGAACCATGATCTTGAAAAAGAGTATAAATAGATAATGTTTATGATATTTAGTGTCACTTAGATTAGAAAATATATACAAAATTGTTTTAAGAATAGTATTACAATAAAAAATTATTTAAGTACAATATTTTTAAAAAAAATGAACATAGAATGACCCATTTTCAAAATATTCTCTTGTGAAAAATGTGCTTCTGTTATAATAATATTTCGCTTGTATATAGCTCAGACCTCTGCACAGAGGCTCAACTAGAATTTTTGAAATATATGACTTAGAAGTGGGTTTATCCATGTTTTACTACAACAGAGGGGAGAAATTTTAAGAAAAAAACGCCGATAATTATTTTAATTGGTTGTAACTCTGAAAATAATATGAATTTTTCAAATATCATACTTGAGCCTCTGTACAGAGATCTGAGCTATATACAGGCAAAATATTATTTTAATAGAAGCATTTTTCACAAAAGGAGAATATTTTGAAAATAGGTCATTCTATGTTCATTTTTTGTCAAAATATTGTACTTAAATAATTTTCTATTGTAATACTATTCTTAAAACAATTTTTCTAATCTAAGTGACACTAAATAACAGGAAAATTATCCATTTATGCACTTTTTTAAAATCACGGTTCCGAACGTAGTCGGATACCTTAAGATTACCGTAAAATCCGGCGTATAGCGCATACCGGCGTATAACGCGCACCCATACTTTCAAGCTGCAATTTTTAATTTTTAGTTATATTCGCCGTATAACGCGCACCTCTTTTTTTACGAAATAACGAGAAAGTGCGTGTGCAATGCTGGTATGTTTTTAAGCCATTTATTCAAGGTATTATCCCAGGATTTTGAAAAAAACAGTATACTTTTAGAACTAGAATCCTTTAATTTCATTTTTTTTTCAAGTAACAGTATTCCGATCTATGTAGAAGTCTAATTTTCCGTATGCTCATCTCTTTTTTTTTTAGAAACTATCATTTTTCATACTTGGCGTATAACGCGCACCCATAAATTTCAACCTCATTTTTTGTGTTTAAGGTGTGCGTTATACTCCGGATTTTACAATATATATACGATATTTAAATTTCTTCAGTTATCAAATCTTAATTGTATTTCACAGCATATTGAAATTTTTCAGATTGCATAAGAAATATGTTATTATAATAAATGTATAGAGAAAAAAATGAACTTAACCACTCAGTTTGAGAAGGAGAAAAATTTATTTAAAGAACGAAGATTCTATATTGAAATCGAAACAAATGAACAAAAATGTTCTAAGGAAATCCCAAGAAGAAAACTTGATTGTTTGATTGTTTATTGACGTCACACTCAGAAGCAACATGAAGGCTATTGGAGATAGATCTCATAATTCAAACAATTGTCAAGAGATGTGGTCGATACTGAGCCAGCCACCTCTTTTAAATTTCAACACCACAAAAGAAAATACAAAAAATATACCTTACCGTTAGAGTGTGAAATTCGTTTTTTATAGAATTAACTAGGTGTTTCATGAAATAACCGGACAAATCAGTTAAGGCTGTTTTCGCCATACGTGAGACAGTGTGAAACTTAACCCGGAGCACATTTTCGGGTTGAAAAAATGCCTCAATTTTTATAAAAATTGTGACATTGTAACTTACGCATTTGTTTAGAAAATAGTGTTTTTAAAATTTCAAAATATTTCATAAATAATCCGTTTTTTTTTCTAATAACATATAAAGGGTCAGCTCATTTAGCATTACGGTATAGGAGAAAAAATGCGAAACAAATTTTATAAAAGAAAAAATGTGTCAAAAAACGGATAAAAATGAGTAGTATGATAAAATGAGATTCTCTACAGGATAGTAAAGCCAGAATATAGTATTAATGTTTGAGTACTTTTTATATGAAAAAATATTCCGAATTTGGCTCCTATTCTTTAACATTAGCCGAAAAGAGACTGCCTTAAAGTATATAAAATTATTGAATTCTACAATTTAACTAGGTATTCTATAGAATAACGATTATTGATCGTTAAAGTATAAAGTATAGCACTCTGAAGTTTTTTGAGCCGATTCTAGTTGCTTTTAATCAGTTCTGAACCGCTTGTACATGCTTTGCAATGACGTGTGTGTGTGTATCCTTCATTCCGTTGCTTTTAAAAGTAGAATTTAGGAGGTGTATTTAAGTTTGCGTTTCTTTTTTCTTACGTTTTGGATTATTAACAAATATTTTTTTCAACCTGTTTTTAAGCAAGTGACTTTCTGCAAAGAATGATAGACTTAACATGTAAAAATAAAAATATTCCATATGCGAGATTTGAGTTTTTTAAAATAAGCATACAGAATGAAAAAGTGCTGCACAATTACCCAGGAAAAACAATTAACTTAGAGATAGCAGAAGTAAACAGTGCTAAAAAAAGTATAGAAAAACGTACTACGTGAAAAGGAGCGTTTACCCAGCATTATATATCCTTAAAATTAAAGAATAAGTTAAAGTTAATGTGCCAGAACAGATGCAAAACAAATATTCCCCTTTTCCTGTTTTCAACTAATGTTAACAATATGAGCAGTAATAAGCTATATCATCTGTTTTATCCCCTTATTATCTATCAATTAATCATCCACAATAAGGATAAAATGTATTTTTCGAGAGGTTTTAGCTATTTATGATCCCTTAATTTGTAAAATCTTTGAAATTGTTTATTTTTCACTTTAACGGTCTACCATTAGTTTTATTTTATAGAATAATTAGTAATTTTATAGAATAACTAGGTTAAATGAAATGTTTCATCTATTACATACTTTAACTGACTTGTCTAATTATTAAATGAAATATCTAGTTATTCTATGAAATAACTTAATTATATACTTTAGCGGTAACATACACACTTTGTAAACTGAACTGAACTCAGTAGCTCAACAGCCCATGATGGTCAAAGCCTACTGTGCCTATCTCAGTATACGCGACCTTAGGCAATGGGGTGTATGGGCAGATGTTTCCGTCAAGTGGTCAGTCTGACGCAAAACCCCCAGTGTTCAGTTCCCAAGCAAACTTGGTACTCTTTTATCGACCCACTGAAGATTTGAAAGGCTGGGTCGACCTTGCTGAGCCCGGGATTGGAACCCCCGATCTGTGGTGTGGAAGCGCGATACATTACCACTCAATCACTGGACTTCGCGCTTTGTAAATTGTTTATAAGAATATTTATATCTATGGTTATATATATATATATTGTCAGCCGCAGTAGCCTAGTGATCATGGTTACGAACTGGTGGTATGCGTGTCATGAGTTTAAGCCCTAGAGCCACTGGACCCACCAAGTAGAGGGACAGATGTGTGTTATATCTCTGTTGAGATTCTGAGTCCTTCCTTTGGCGAGGAGTGGGAGTTAGATAGGGGGTGCCATCTCAAATTTTGTCTATGTCACTTGAGTGTTGTTTAAAATTATGAGATCCGTCGTCACTAGCCCTCGTTTTGCTTTTTTGCTAGCCTCGTATTTACTTATTTACTACGATGACAATGTATGCTTATCATCTCATAGCCAGAAACAGCTTAACTAAAATCTCAGTAATAATTCACATAATTTTCAAATCTATACAGATTTTCTCATTACATACGCAACTTTTCCGAATCCATATTAATTTTACAGAAACGAGAGTAATTTTTATAAGCAGTTTTTAAAGTGAGTTGTATTTTTATAATTTTAAGCACATTTTACTTAACATTCATTGAAAGAAAATCATAAAGCTGAAAAAAGGGGTGTATAAATTTTAATTGTTTCAGCAAAGTTACTTTCTCCCTTTTTAAAATATAATTGTAACATTAAAAATGACATGTTTGCTTAAAATTTCTATAATGCTAGACACAGGGAAATGTTGATAAACTAATGTATCTATTAAAAGTTTTAGGTTTCTTAATAGAAATATCGATTTTATATTTCTTTAATCATATATTGTCTTACGGTTTCGAGGATATGCACAGGGAATTATCATCAACAGATGAAGCATTCATAATAGTTGTAACAGCTTAAATAGAAAATATAAAATTTTGAAATACGGAAGACAAAATATCTTATGTACGCATTTCATATTACTCAGAAACGAATAACCCTCAAAGAAGAAAAACTTGTTGGGGGGGATAAAAAGTGCAATTCCAATAAAACCACAGGAAATGACTCGAAAAAATATGCGAATTATTTGGGTGTGGCTTTATAAATATTTTAGCCGACCAGAGGGCAAAGTTCATGCAATATATTCAAACATGTTTAAAATGTATTTCACTTAGAACACTTGATATCTTTTTTATTTTTAAATAAATTTATTTAGCACCTGCTCTGCACTTTTCTTTAATTTTTCAAAGAAATTCTTTTCTCCGCTCTATATATTCCGATTAAAATAATCAATAAAATCCATTTTGCAAGGGTTCACAAGCAATGCACACTTTAAACCCATTTAATAAATACTTTGTTGCCCAACCGGTATAGTGGTTAGCGTCGCTGACTGCAGTGCCGTAGGGACTGGGTTCGAATCCAGGAGAAGACATGGATGTTTGCAAATGTATTGTGCCTTTGCGGCATGGGGGTACTCTAAATCAGTGATCCGCAGCCCTCGGTCCGTGGATCAAATGGTGCCAGGCCGCCTAGTAGAACATTAAACTATTTCCATTTTATTTAAAGTGGTACTTTTCTCTCGGATTTGCGCAACTTTCCACGGAAATAACTTTTATATTCCACATTAAATCACTTTTATTCATTTTTGGTGTAACTATATTTTATTCTGAAGGCATATTTAAAAGTAACTGAATTAAAATTGTTAAACCAAAACAATCTAAAATATAAACAATCAACGTGTCCCACCCTCAGTGGGCCGCGGTAAAATTATCAAACGTTGACCGGTCCGCAGTGATAAAAAGGTCACGGAGCACTGCTCTAAATAGCCGTCGAGCCGCAAGTCCTCTCGTGTGGTTGGTGGAAGGGGAAGAGAGATGGGAGGCCCCTGGCCACCCCCAGGGTTTTCTCCCTCTAAACTGGGGTGGAACCGAACAAAATAATGGTGCTTAAAGCGAACGACAGGCGTAAAAATTCTAGCCATTAGCCGCGATGAATTTCGCGGGCCTCGATCTTATTTCGTCAGGCAGGTGGCATTGGTCACAACAACAATCAATGCTTTATCAAAGTCATCAGGAATATAAGTTACATTTTGAAGGTCCTTTTGAAATATATATATATATATATATATATATATATATATATATATATATATAAAAGATGTTGAGCAATTAATAAATAATTCATTTTAAATTTATAATTGATGTTTATAATTTTTAAACGTTCCTTTCCATATGTATGAAAGATGAAGCAAGCGAAAGTCAACCAAACTTCACGGTTTTTCCAGCAGAATGTAATTTTATTATTATTAAATTTTACAAAGCCGGTTTTCTATACCGTGACTGCGTGAGAGCGAAACGAAATTCTCAGCGAGAGATCAAGGTAACTCGAAGGCGACCTATTTGAGGGCCGAGGGAGGCCTGCTCTTTTTCAGTCAAAGGACAAGTGATTGCATGGGAACTTTCTTTTCTCCACATCACCAGGCATTATTTCTTCCGTGACGTTTTAAGAATACCCATTAAAACGTATATAAATAAAATTTTAATTAACTCAACAGTTTAACTTGATCAAGGGTAGAGGAATATTATACATACAGATATAAATAATAAATTTCGGAGCATTATATTTCAGAATGTAAAAACATGATTTTAAATTGTCTCCTTTTGGTTATATCCAATACTTTTATACAACGGAGTAATCTACACAAATGCACGAAATTTCGTTAAAAATTCATTTTACACAAGTATTGCATTAAATATTTCTAAATGTATATTTCTTGTAGAAATAATGTTACAGTATT
The DNA here is from genome assembly GCA_019973955.1 of Trichonephila inaurata madagascariensis. Classification (NCBI taxonomy): domain Eukaryota; kingdom Metazoa; phylum Arthropoda; class Arachnida; order Araneae; family Nephilidae; genus Trichonephila; species Trichonephila inaurata. Next base: position 52,409 of record BMAV01026198.1, on the reverse strand, counting down.
AGCAATTGAAATAATGCATCTGAAAATATCGTGAGAAATCACCGTATTTATTTAAATCAAGGTCGCATCCCCCTCTAATGTTAATGCTACTGAAAATCGAGTGCGGCTTGGATTAGAAGGGGGTTTCGTTGAGCGAGGGTAGGGCCGGATAAAGCTCATTTCGGGCCCTGGGCACAGAAGATCTACAGGCCCCTTTGACACTGACCACCAAGCGTCCAATAGATAAACCTGCACTGGGATGGGGAAACTGAACATGATATTGATGGGGTTAAAGCAATTACAGTTTTATTTATGTATTTAAAAACTTTTAATGCTGATAAAATGAATTAGTTATTTACTACTTATCACTTCTCATTAATTTTTTTAAACTTCCATAAATACCGGATCTCTCTCTCTCGATAAACCGTTACATTATTTTTTATTTTATTACAAAAACGTGTTGATAATTTGGAGTGCGGCTTAGAAACGATGGCGGCTTAGATTTGAATAAATACAGTACTTCATAAGAGTAGCATATAATTTTTGTTTTACATTCATTTTTAAAATAAGATATTTTACTACACGCATCCTAGTTTTTTGTGTATTTAATTATCAATTTGTTAGATGTATTCGAAATTGTTAAAACGTTCTTAATCATCATTTCAAATAATACCGCAAAACTTAAAAAATCAGCCAAATAACGTATGTTTATTGCAAAGATGTCTGTGTGTGTTGTGTGTGTGTGTGTGGTTATGACTCTTTTTCAAGAATTTAATCCATTTGGATTTAAACTATAAAACAGCTTATATAACTCTTAATTATACTTTATTATATTTATATAGTTTATTAGTTTTATACACATATCAATTTTTATATGTACAACTATACAATTTTATTATATACAAACAATATTGCAATAATCATGTTTGAGCTATCATATGTTAATGGACTAAATTAATCTGACGTCATAGTCACATGATAAATGCAATTGCGTGTTTTCAACCAATCAGTTCATGTCTTCCGCTGCTGCCAACTTGAACTTTTCACAGAAACTTTCTCGTGAAAAGTACATATTTATCAACAATAATAATGCAAATAGATAAACGAAATGCATTTGATTTAAAAATAAACACATTATATAAGATTTCTTAAAATATATTCTGAAAAACTTTTAGAAAAATCTGAATACTTGAAAATCTTTACTAAATTATATCAAATTTTAAATTTTATGTAAATGTTATAAGTAGAACAAAAATGCAAGTCTAATATGAGTTTTGAGTTCAATGGTAAACTTGTGATTGCATTTGTCAAGTGACCATCGTGAATTTAGCCTATTGATAGAAATGTTGCGTTTCTAAAACATTTCTTATTTATAAGCAATTGAGATTTAATTTCTAGTAGGTCTTGACCTCTTTTCCAGTCTCCACCCACTAATGTACTGTCAATCACTATTTATTTCGTGATTTTATCACCTGTGAATAAAGCATAAAAGTAACAAAGCTATGCAGTGTGCTTATGTACTTAAACGGAACAAAGTATTTAGGCCACCAAACTTTGAAATGTTTGAAAAACGAGCTGAAAATATAGTATAGAAAAGTTGGTATAAATTACTCTCCACTACAATTGTCTACAGTGCATCCTCTCAAAATAGAGAGACTCAGATTTCAAAGAATTGTCGTTGTAGCACTATAAGTCTATTTATTTTTAGAAATTTGTATTTAAACTAGTATTTTATAGTTGATAAAAATATTTGCGCATACTCACAACTTAAATCAAGAATAATAAAAAGAGGATTAAATTTATAAAACTTTATATTTGTTTTGTTAGTATTTTGGTGCTATTTGCGTGTTGTGGAGGAAATAATCAGAATGGTATTTGGAAAAGAACTTTAATGTTGCAAACTAACAAAATTATATTTAAATTCGCGGTTTTTCTGCTCAAAATACTTAATAACTTATCAAAGATGCCTCTAATATATTCTACAGATAATTCATTTTCAAGATCATATTGCATTTTAGGAAAATTTCCAAAGACGAACACTAATCTCGATCTAACTTTAGATATCTAAATATTCGTCTGTGCTTTGCAAAAAAATTAACCTTTTTCCTTAAAAAAAAAATTTCAGTTAGTCGAAAAAGTACTAGAATAACCTTGAACTAAATTTTAAAATTCGAAACAATACCATTAATATGCGCACCTTTTTTATTCAATGAATTAAAATATTAAGCTCATCACGCGCGATCACCTTTTGAGGGGGGAACTCCGAAAAATTAATTTTTATTAGGTTTAAGATTACACAAGAAATCATGTTAAGATTTGTATAAGAAAAGTAGATATACGTAATTATATTCATTTTGCTCTATTTTATATATACTAGAATTATAATTGTTTTTGTAGCAATTCATAAAATAAACCAATCAAATTAAGCATGATTTAACAGGATTGAAATAATTTTAAAATGTTTATCATACTAAATAGCATTGATTATTAAATAGGAACGATCGTATTAACAAAGTACCATTGCATAATAACAAAGCACACCACCATTGAAGAGTTAACGAAGTTACTCAGGACTATTAGATCAGTTCTCCAAATGAACACTGAAAAATAGGTTACTATTATTTGTTTTGAAATTATTTATTATTCATATTAAATATGTTAAGTCAAAGTTAACTGCCAAAGGTATTAATTATTTCTGTTTAAGCCATAAAAATATTAATCAACTATTCCCCATAATTCAATACCCCTTTCACCAATAATGAATTCATTTTAAAAATACATCCGTTCAGAAGAAAAAAAATTCTTATCTTTTTATTCCATTGAAGTATTTTTAATGACATAGTCCTGTAGTGGCTTTGAAGCAATTTAATTAAATATATTATACTTCACAGATTAAGTGGGGCACCAGCGTAAATGCCGACAGTCATGTATATTGTAATTATTTAATTTTTTTCATAAAACCAGTGAAAAATTTCACTGCCAGAGCTCTTAAGACTTTACAGTAATAACCAAAATCACAGAAAGTTTATCGATAATATTTTCGAAATAATTGTCATTGAGTATTTTGATAATACCCTGCAATTTTATTTCAAACTACAATGACATAATTAATTTGTTGACAAAAATCGATTTTATAAAAATAATACTTTTTTTCTATAAAAGTATCGAATTTTTTAAAAAGGTTTCATTTTAAGAAATATTCAAAATTCCTTTTACAGCATATTTTAAAGGAAAAAAACAGGTAGAATACTAATCCTTTTAAATTCGTTTTATACTTACGAAATCTTAAAAGTTATGTTACGTTAAAAAAATTAATTTAAAAAATGAAATTCAAAAATGTAAAGTAAAACACAAGGTATAAAACGCAAGCTTAACTAATCTGGCACTTTCAATGTGAAATTTAAGTCAGTCGCGAAATTAAAAATGAAATGTTCTTTACTGGTGTAAAAAGAAAATAAGTACCGTTAGGATTATAAAAACTTTTAGAAATATTTACAAAAGTGATTCACACATTTTATCGCATAAAGTTTTTAAAGTATTTTAGAAGTTTATTGCATTCTCTTTTAGCTTGTGACTCATGGTATTTCATAATATTCGTTTTTAACATAATGGCAACATTCACGCGTCTATCAAAATTCTATGCTGCAAATTTTTTAAAAAAGTATTGAAATTTTTAAAGTTTACTAAAATCTTTTGTCATCAAATAAAATAGCACTTAAAAAATCGTTTGCATTAAAAGAACACAATTAGAAACAGTATGATATGAATAAATACTCTAGATTTTTCTTGCAATTTATAACAATGTATTTAATTATGTATGGGGAGATAATTTGTTTTCACATTCGAAAATGAAACTTACTTTCAAAATCAAGAAACAATAAAAGATAAAAGTTACAATTTTCGCTAATCTGTTTTAAAAGTAGACAAAACACAAAGCATAATGTTTTCTTCTCCAACATAATTAAACAGCTTTATTGTTTCGAACTAAGTAAAATTCTGAAAAGTCATTAATCATAGGAGGCATTTTCAATGTATTTTATCGGTGATAAAAAAAATGTTTCATAAAAATAAAGAAATAAAATTATTTCAACGAATTACTAATTCTACGAACGTCCCGAATGTTTTAAAATGTTGTTGAGGTATGTCGACAAATAGAAAAACATGCTTAACACATGTAACATGGGAAAGTATAAATGTTGACAAAAATTTTCCAATTTAATGCATAACTTTTGTTTAATTATTAGTATGGAGTTAAAGAAATTCCTACAAAGAGAAAAAATATTTCTTGCAAATTGATAGTATTTTGTCTGACAGTATAATTTTAGAAACTACTATGCTTATATAATTCTGTTGCAATGTTTCTTTCTTTTTATAAATAAAAAATGATCAATGAAATTCCATCATAAACAACTATTTTCATATGTGTGACAACTTAATTCTTCACAAGCAAATTATTATAATTTTTCTGAATTCTAGTTTTACTTATTGAAGTTGTGAAAATTCTGCTTGAAGCACACACACATGAACTTGAATTGAATTAATGAGAAAAATCTATAGTTAACATTATTTTCCAAAAAAAAAGAATGTTACACATTTCACTATTTTGTATAATTTCAAGTATACTGAAAACTAGTCATGTTTAGAAAAGCTTTTCAAGTATACAGAGAGTTACATTTTTTAAAAATATATATACTAAGAGTTCGATTTCAATGCGTGTAATTTCAAAATGTTGTTTCAGGAATATTTAAAATTTTTGGACTTACCTGAACCATGCATGGAACAAAGAAACAACTGTATTGTATTGGAGGAAAATCTGTCATTTTGACCAGTCCAAAGGCACCATCCATTTCTGTTGTCGTAGAAGCAGTCATTAAAGATTTATATAAATCATTCGTTCAACAACGTATACTTTCGAAAATCTTTCTGAATCATTGAATGGATGACATTTTTTTCTCTTTTCCCCCGTTATTTTATTACAAATCAAAGGAAAATAGATATAAATGGCAAAAAATATCCTTATTTACACCAGTTCTAAAGCAGAAAGATCATAGAAGAATTTTCAAAACACATGTCATTCGCAAATATAATATTCCGTGAGAGCAGACGATTTTAACCGCTTTTCTAATTTCGCTTCAAATCGAAACTGTTGCCAACTTGTTTAACGTTCTTTAGAAACTTAGGTTAAAAAAGTGTAAAATTATTCCAATTTGTGTTCGGCATGTATCAACAATTGCGTAATCGACGTATTTTGACACGTTTCGAAGAAGTTAATCCAGAGTTTTTGGATTGACCGCAGATTAATCGGGTCGGGTAATAATTTTGATCCAACAGTTCTGCCTACTGTAATGATGTCTCGCGAGAAAAGACTGATGCTCTGGTAATGCGTTAAAAAACATTTCTAAACGCGATAAGGACGGTGGAGGAAATCAGTTTTTTTGCGGGTGTCAATGTAATCGGATAACGGCGCTCTGTAAATAACTGCGCGTACATATACTTGAGCTTTAGAGGCGGGACAGTAGCTTAGATTCATTGACGTCAAAAAACAGGTATACAACTTCCTGTTTCTAAAACATTCCATTAAAAAGCGGCGGAAATGATACTATGAAGGGAGTAGTTTTAAACAGAGTTTTTATAACAAGTGTTGATTCTCCCCGCGCGGTTTTCTTCGGCGGCGTTTGCGTTCTATCTTCCGTTCGATCTATCCTTTGTTCTGTAATAAAGTGAAGGAAGCGTTTTGAACTCTTTAGGTAAGGTTGACGCTTGTCGGCCTTGACTCTTTTTTTTTTCTCAAGTTTCTGGAGAGCCGTGGTCGTGTCTTAAGTAATACTTATTTAATTGCAGAAAAGCACACACGCATACATGCAATAATTCTATGTTTGCTGTCATAGATTTATACCACTTTAAAGAATCTTAACGGGCAAGATGATTGCTACAATAATGTTAATGAAATGGAATTAAATTGTAGTAAAAAGAAATAAGGTCAGATACATCAATTTATTATTTTGAATTAAACAATGAAAAAGAAAATGACCGTATCAGATCGGGTTTTCAGTTGTTTTTTTAATCATTCTAAAGGTTTTTCTTGCGGCAGTTTGAAGTAATATCTTTTTACTTCCAATTAAAAAATTTCATTAAAAAAAACCCAGCTGAGTGGCGTAGTTTGTTTGTCACTGTCTTTCTGCCCCAAAGGTTGTGGGTTCGACCCCGGCCCAAGTCGGTGGATTTTCATGATGCAGAAAATCGACAGCAGCCATATCGTGTGATTATGCGGCATGTAAAAAATCCCTTGAGTGTCCTTTTGGCTTGGGAGCTCTCGGCAAAATTAAATTTCTAAGTACAATTTCGCATCGTCAGAGCTCAGGTGCCTCCCATGGGGAAGATACTGAGAGTTAAAATTACTTGCGGTAATTGGTATCACCTATATGGTGCCGCACTAAAAAGTGATACCAGCTCCTGAAGAATGTACTAGGTCCGCAAAGGTAAAAATACCAATCCGCAGCCCCATTATTATAAATGTATAACACTTTTGAAAACGATATGTAAAAATCTTCGCGCGAGCTTTTATGGCAATACACTGAAATTACTAAAAGACTTCATCATAATAGACCAGTGGTCTCCAAACTTTTTCAATCCGTGAACTCCTTTTTATAGTCAAAGCTTCCCCACGGATCCACAAATAAAAAAGCTACATAAATGCATAATATAAAAATTACAAATTTAACAAAAAAAACATTTTGTTGAAGAATAATTTATTGAAATTATAAATTTTGTTTAAAATAAAATAAAAAAATTAATGACTTTTGGATGCTATGAGTAAATTTATGTCCGGCTCAATGTTTCTGAGTAGCAATCGTGAATCCCCACAAGCACTAATTTCTTGTCGATTTCTTTTTTTTTTTTATGTTTGTGTGAGAAGGCTTATAACGGAACTGAATCCACGTTCTACCAAATAAGACGGTAAAGAAGTCAATAACTTCTGTACCATAATCCATAATGCTAGATATAAAATTGGTATCTGTTGTTGTTTTTCTTTTTAACCAGAATGTGTGGTATCCTTGTTCTCTAACACACACACACATTGGTTTAAATCCCTCATTTGTAGATATTTCAATAAAATGTTCTTGTATTAGTACGGATTCATCCAGTGGCGTAACGGAGAATATTGGAACCGCCTGCTAAGTCAGGTTTTGGGCTCCAAGCCGGATCTTACAAAGGCTACGTACTTGGCGTCAGTCAGGCTTTGAGTCCCTTAGAATCCTGCCCCTTCCCACGATGCGGGGTGTACGTTACGCCACAGGATTCAGTGTTTGGGATCTTAGTTTGTACACGCGTAAAAGGGTTCAACACCTAGTCGAAATATCCAAGTGAATTATTGTTAATTATTTAAATTTCCATAAAAATAAAAATAGATCAATTTTTAAATTTTTATATTAAACCCTGCGTGGACTCCCGACGTCGTTCGAGACACCCAAATTAATTTTAATTTTCTACGGACCCCTGAACAATATCGGGACCCCCCTCACTTTGGAAACCACTGTGCTAAACCAATATTTCTCTAACTTACAATGCTCACGGGATCTTTTTTATAACAAAAACTTGATGATGACCTTCACTAATGAAATTACTCTATTTCAATGCATAATAGAAAAATTATGAATTAATAAAATCTTGGATGGTAATTGTTGATGTAAAAATAAAGTATAAATAAAACTTTGGACATCTGAAGTAGAATTTATTCAAATTACAACTATATATGCATCAAAATATAGAAATAAGATGAGTGAACCAAGGAGATGGTTATCTTCGTAACAATTCAAGGAATAATACTGCTTTCTATTCAAAACTAAGGAAAATTCCTTGCATTCACTTTACATTCGGGATCATGCACAAAACAAAACTCAGTTGTTGATCAGATGTATTATGATTCTTTTATACTGCCATATTTTAGAGAAGTTATTACGTGTAGACTCTCTCGAGATTCCATAACTATTTAAACCTGCTTCATGACCGCACCCTCTATCGGCCCGACTTCCAATCTGTGACGTTGTCGTGACCTATCTAAAAAGATTTTTATTCTAAAATATTTTAATATTTACTCTAAATTTCTGAACAAGTTAAAATTATTACTAATTTATTTTTACTTTCATAATAATGGAAATGGATCACAATTATTTTACTTTATATTCACTGGCGTAGCTAATCCTGAGTGGGGCTTGTATCAAAATTGTTTGGCTGCCCATGAAAATTTTGTGGTTTTCTTTCTGATAAGTTTTGGGGCCCCTGAAGCTTGGGGGTCCCGTATCATTGTTACGGCTGATACGGCGGTAGCTATGCCCTTATTACTATTAAACATTTAGAGTCCCCCCCCAATGTTGTTTACGCGCCTCCAAATTAATTTTAAATTTCATTGATTCCCGCAGCAGTCAAAAGGACCCCAGGGTTCCAAGGAACTATCTTTAGTAACCTATGTAATAGACAGATCTCAATTAAGGCAGCCGTCTTTTAAAAATAAACCATAAAATAATTTTCAGTTACATGAACAATTTATACTCTGAAAAATGTCTTGCATATGTTGATGTTTAAAAGTTGATTGAATAAATTGAATCAAATGATATTTGTGCACGCGTTATTGTGGTGGCGATGTGCTCACAAAAATGTTTTATTAAATAATAGTTAATGGTAATTAGTGTTTATACGTTTTTAATTTAAATTTATCATCAGGACCGATTCTAGGGTGCTGGCTGCTTGCGTGCAAAAACCTAATGTGCCGCCCCTTAAGAGAACTTTTCATATTTTGACTAATACTTAACGTTGACGTTATATACAAAATTCAATATCTGTATAAGAGTAATACATTAATAAAAATGTAAATAGACACAAAAATCACTTCTTTCTCAATTTTTTTTAATTGTAAGGCTATTATTAAATTGAAAACTTTTAATTTACCCAATGTGTATTGAATTTGTACAATCCTATGTCTTGGATAATATTAACCATTATAGATATTTTCGTAAGGCAATTTTCGAAAAATTATTTTTGAGAAGCCTTTGTTAAACATCTATCCACAGTTCGCCGCCACACAGTTCCAACAATAAGCAAAAACAAAACAAAAAAAAAATGCCTTTTCTTGTGGTATTGCCGACTCTGCCACGAATTTTTGCCACCAAATGAAGGATGTATATAAAGAGTAGACATTAATGGACTATATGTGTGTGTGTGCACCAACACACCCAGCGCTAACATTCTATTTTTTTTTCAATTCCTCTATTATTAATTGATTCTCTCCCTATATATATATATCTTGTTCAAATTTAAATAAAATTTCAATTTCATAAAATACTTTCTATCCATCCATTCAAGTTTAAATACATTTTTTAAACTTGTAGTGGTTGACACTTGATGTTAATACAGTTTTTTCAAATATTAATTCATAATTAAATTTAAAAAATGAATAAACAGTAACAAACAAACAAAAAATAGTTCAACACCCTATATAGAAAGGAAAATGGAAAATTGCAAGGAAAATAGTTTTCCATTTTGTCACTTAATATAGTGATTGTGTATTATGTATATACATATTTATATTAATCGTAACTATTTAATAAAGAGTAACTTAAAAATAAAATTTTTCTTTGTTGACCTAAGTAGGAATTGACTTAAAATTGTTTTTTATATTACTTGTTTAAACACACTGTGTTCTAGGCAAATCTGAACTTATTTTAATTTTTCAATAACTATTTAAAATTCAGCATATTTATTCAATTGATTATAAGTTTTATTTTGAGCAATTCGTAAAACATTTTGCTTGATTGCTAGAACTACATGCGGTTTGCGACTGCCCCTTGTTTTTGGCCTCCCGCGTGCCGCCACACTACACACTGCTGGGAACCCCTAGCACGCTCTACACCCTGTTTACCATCAAAGTCATAAAACACTTTCCATTCCTCATTTTTATGTATTTAGTACATAATTTGTCGCAAAAAAGGCTTTAAAGTGACCACTCAGCATATCTTCTAAATTGACGCGAATTCAAACGAAGAAATCAAAATTAACTGAGAATGAAGACATAATGATTGATTCCCTGTATTGATGTGTATGTAACTGTAGCTGGGTCATTAAGTTTGCAAATTAAGTTTAAACGGATTTTTTTTTTCGCGCTTACAGCTTCCATCGTCTATTCATTTTCTTGCGAAATTTTATTTCATCATTTGTTATTAATGAACGGAAACAGGTATCAGAGACCTTGGAGATAATGTGAAAAAATTGTAACTTATTTTTCAGCGAGGAATACAAATGACGGTAGATTGATATCATGCTGGACGTTGTACGTCGAAAAGTAAGACCGTGACAAGTAAAAAACATGCGTGTAATGTTTTTATATATCCGGGCTTAAATGAAAGAGGTAAACTTGTTGCTTTCCATATAAAGATTTATATGTAGAGTCACTTAGATTATAAAATGTATATAAAATTGTTTTAAGAATAGTATTACAACAAAAAATTATTTAAGTACAATATTTTGACAAAAAATGAACGTAGAATGACACATTTTCAAAATATTCTCCTTTTGTGGAAAATGCTTCTATTATAATAATATTTTGCCTGTATATAGCTCAGACCTCTGTACAGAGGTTCATCTAGAATTTTTGAAATATATAACTTAGAAGTGGGTTTATCCATGTTTTACGACAACAGAGGGGAGACATTTTCAGAAAAAAACGCCGATAATTATTTCAATGGGTTGTAACTGAAAATAATGTGATTTTTTTAAAAACCATAATTGAGCCTTTGTATAAAGGTCTGAGCTATATACAGGCAAAATATTATTATAATAGAAGCATTTTTCACAAAGGGAGATCATTTTGAAAAACGGTTATTCTAAGTTAATTTTTTGCCAAAATTTGTATTTAAATAAATTTTTTTTTGTCAAAATGTCCTTTAAAACAATTTTATGCAAATATTCTAATCTAAGTGACACTAAATATCATGAAAATTATCCATTTATGTGCTTTTTTAAAATCACGGTTCCCCGAACGTAGTCGGATACCTTAAGTTATTTACTTTTTTCTTGTTTTTCTATAGAGAGAGAGAAGCTATACACTTGCCTCCAAAAGTCTGCGTACAGGCAATCATCTTACGCGCTTATGCTGCAATTATTATTAAATTCTCGCTTCAGAAAATCAACATACCTGTCAAGGATTCTACAAAATTTTCTTATTCAAGCAACAACAAGGAAATTCACCTTAACATTAAAATATAAGAATTACCACTAAATAATCACCGATGCGTGAATTGACCCTGGAGCGGGTGCGTGGGGAACAGAGTCACCCCAGGCTCACGAAATCTTTGATTCTGGGAAAGCTATTTATTTGTTTCCAATGACATTGTGAGTATCCTCCTATATGACAGTCTTTATGGGAACTAAAATGTATCCCTCACATATCTCCTTTTTTGAGGGAGTGGAAAACAATTTCAAGGTACTTGGGGGGGCTGAGTTCCCCGCGCAACTACTTTCAGTCCAAAACCTTTTTTTTAAACAGGCTACATTTTTTCCTCTGTGAACGATGGAGTGGTTTTTATTGCTGTGTTGTATGACTCAGTATGGTCTATAACTGTAAATTAACAGAATATATATAAAAAAACAGGGCGGGGGGAGGGGCAATTGCAATCTCTATTGGATGGAAATGAAACTTCGGGAAAAGAGAGAAATTGATCAAGCAAGGGAAGAACTTGATAAATAATGGATATTAATCATGATAGTAAAATACATTTGAGAAAAGCGATAAGAACACGAAACGCGCGTGTTTGAGTTGAAAGAAAAGACTTTCAAATGTAATCTAAAAAACTCCATCAAGACACAACAAGACACAATGCGCCTTGTCAAAAAGTCACAAGCAAGAAAAAATTCAACACGCTGTTTGTCGATCGTCAAATGACAATAAAACTACAATAATTTAAGCAAAATATGACAGTTTTGCCTGCAAATAACATTCCTGTAACGTTAGCGAAAAGTGTCTGTGATTTGTGTCCTTTATTTAAAGTCCCACACATTTGAAACTTATTGATTCCTTTTTTTTTCTCTCAAATTATGAAAGAAAAATTGAAAAGTCTTTAAAAGTAGATAAGTATACTTTCTCTTAATTAAATTATTCACTAGAATTGTGATTTTTATCGTGTACAATAAAATTTATTATAAAAAAAGGATTGGGGTGACTCCGTCACCCCGCGTGACCTCTAACGTTAGTTTCGAATGCGCGCCTTCTCTCCCGGGTTTATATAATATTCAATTCATCTTAAGATTTTGAAAAAAAATGCTATTATAATTCTATAAAGCTGATAGAGAGTGTATTTAATTTTAAAGGTTCCTGATGTTTCTATTTTTCTGTTTTATAATGACTTTCTATTTCAGTTCTACTCAGTGGCAGTCTTAAATAAAAAGTGGCTATTTTTTCGGCCTTGATGTAATTGTTTTGAAATATTGTTCCTGTTTTTCATAAACTCTTTTGTTTTAATGTTTCTTCTTTTTTCTGAGATATATTTTCGAGATTTTATCTTACTGTTTCTTCGTATTAAATAATTCTTTCTCCTTTTTAATGATACCAGATGATTTATTTTGTTACAAAAGCATTCTATTATTATATTAGTTGCCTTTTCTCCTCCAACTAGAACTAAAGGGTCCCTGAAATAGACACATCAAGTTGGAAGAAAATTACATTTAAATCAATTACATTAAATCCTTTGACCGGATATGATCACAAGTTCATGTTGAATATTATCTGGGTAGCTTCCATCAATTTTGTGCGTCTATGCATAGATCGTTTATTAATCATTACATTTTTAAGCCATTGTTCCTTACATGTTAACTCAATTTATAGTTGATGTTAAGTTTCGAAAGGTAATAATCCATTGTAAAGGCACAAACGTATACGTAGTGTATTGAATCTTCACACGCACAACAACGCAAGGAGACTAAGGAATAGGTTTTTAAAAATTTTGAATTTTTTAATTGTGATAATAAAGGTATAGTTGATCAAGAAATATGTACCATAAAATCCGGCGTATAACGCGCACTTTTAACGCAAAAAATAAGATCGAAATTCACGGCGAGCGTTATACGCCGGGTATAAAAATGAGAGCTGTAAAAATAAAAAATAACATGAGCATAGCAAAAATTAAGACGTCTATATAGATCGGAATACTGTTTATTTAAAATAAATGACATTTCTAATGAACTTAGAGGATTGTAGTTCTAGAAGTATACTATGTTTTCATAATCTTGGGATAATATTTGGAATAAATAACTTCAATACATAATAGCGTTGCACATGTACACTTCAGTTTCCTCCGTAAAAAAGGGGGTGAGTGTTATTCGGCGAATATACCTAAAAATAAAAAAATGCAGCTTGAAAGTATGGGTGCGTGTTATGCGCCGGATTTTACGGTTTATGTAAATGACTTGTGTGTATGTTATTTAACCTTAAATGTAAGTAAGAATCAATTAATATAGTTTTTCAAGGTAAACTCTCTGAATATGTTTTGAAATGGAAACAAAAAGACTAAATGGCATGTAAATGAAAAATAGGTTGTAGGAATTTTTAAGTACATTTAGCATTGTGTTAATGAATGTCATTCGGATGAAGTTAACTCAGTTATCATACTTGCAAATTTTGTGGCTAGGATATGTAATCCATCCTTGATTTCGAGTCCAGATTCCACTAAAGATTCGTTGGGCAGAATGATAAATATAACTGAACGAGTTTCATGAAATGGAGGCTGGTAACATAGACAGTGTGGTTACCAACGCTGTAAATCATGTGTACAAGATATTTTCAACAGTCTTTATTAAAAAAGGAGGTTGCCCATGTAAAAAGGTATTTGAATTGTATCAAAGATTATGTGAAGTCAGGAGAAAGAATGTTTAGGTTTAATGGTTGCACGATGGGTCAAATCATTTTGTGTGCGTCATAATTAGACTGAAGACTTGCGCCACACAAATTGGCCGTCAATTCCTCAACATGAAATTGAAACCATGAGTGTTCCTTCCGTAAACCATCGATACCCTATCCAGGAATCATCCGTAGAAGTTGGTCGAGTAAGTGTTTATTATCGTTACACTATAAAGCAAGGCTTCAAACCGGAATTGAACCGAAAATCGGAAAAAATCGTTATTTTGGTCTGAACGAAAACCGGAACTGAACCGAAAAAAAATATCCGCTTATTTCGGTTCAATATATCTGTGATACCTTTATTACTTTCTTAATCTATTTTTTTTTACTTCACGACTCGGTACGTCGTACCAAAAAGCAAAATTCTATCTTTCTAAATACAGCAAAACTCCCACACAAGCGCTATCCACCGCACTAAACATAAACCCCAAGAACCTATCTTTGCGTGGTACCAATTTCAGTTCAGGTCCAAAACAAAAACTCTCTTCTTCCCTGTCCGTTCCGTTGCAAAGCCAACGCCCTTCTCTTTCAAAACACAGCAACTCTTCCCCTGCAGGTGGGGGAACGTCGCCAACTCTTAAAGAATCTACCGCCAAACAATAGTCAGACACTACAATATCTTCAGTCATTTTGTTACTGTAACTAATTTATCGATATTTTCTAATTTAACGTCAACCGTATAATTATCATCATTACATGTACATTGCTTCTCGATTTCCTGTTTTGATGTCCACTAGTACTTTTCTGTTTTAGTTTCGCTCGAAACAATTGGAAGAAGTAAATTTCATTCAACTGAAGGAACTAGATGATCAGATAAGAATATACACAATATAAAACTATTCATTCGGAACTGAGCCAAAAACCGTTATTTTTGTCGGAAAGAAAACCGGAACTGAACCGATATAATTTTTTTAGTTGAACCGGAACAAAAAAAAAATTATGGTTCGAAGCCATGAAAAAAACAGGAGGCCAACTACCGATGAACCTCGTAATTTTGAACCACGGTCAGTGACGAAGACGACACCTGAGTTGGAACCCTCCTCTCTTAACTTTCACCCCGTGCTCTAGAGAGGACTTTTCCTCAACAAATTTAAAGCGCATCGGCCCCTCTACACTGAAGATCTCCAGTGATACTAGGACTCGAACTCATGGAAAGCTGGCCACGGTTCATGACTGTGATCACTAAGCTACTTTGACCACCACCCTTGGAAGTTGGCCTCATTAGTCAAATGGTGTGGCACATACTGAAGAATGTATGCTTGTGCGTCACAAGGAAAAACTGTCAACGCTGACTTTATTGCCAATTTTACCGCACCATCCGCAACAGTGAACGTTTATTGTGAGAGACAATCTCCCTATCGTATCTCATGACAGCGTCCGTTGTCATATCACACACAATGTAACCAATATATTGTGACAGGGGCCCATTGAGACATCTCCGTACTTTGCCTGGTATGAGTCTTTGTGACTTAAACCTCTTTCCAAATTGAAAGAACCCCTTCGAGGTATCCGGATTTTCTGACGTAAAATCTGTGTTTCTAGCAGCAGGGTGCTCCACGCGCTTCATTGTCATCATCTTCAACGGCATCCTACAGCTTCTAGACATTTGGCAACTTTTCTGGTCATTATACGAAAGGAATTTTAATGAAAAATTACTTCTAAATTCAACAAGGTAATGTTTTGTGTTTATCTTGCAACTACTTTATTTACAACCCTCATGTGTATATTGTAGCAAAAATATGTCAATTATAAAATTCTTTTAATACATTTGCACATTTTTTTAAAAAAATAGTTTTCATAATGTATGAATCATGTATCTTCTTGAGATGTTTATAGTTGGTGTTCCTTCGAATATGTTCTGTGCATGATCGAATTCTTTTTTTTCTAACGCGTATTCTAGAAACATGTTATCAAATAAACATACAGTATACCCCCGAACTTACGCGATAAGTGGGACTGAAGTCGAATTCGCGTAAGTCGGGGTATAATTTCGCATATAAATGCATATACAGTATTTTTAGTTGGAACCGAGAAAGAACGAAAGCAATAATTTAGAAAAAATTTAACAAATTTTTTAGATGTCACAAATACAAAATCGCAAGCCAAAGTTATTTTGAAGTAGAAGGTTTTATAAAATCTAACAAAGTAGTCTGTAGATCAAAGAATTTTTTTTTTTTTACAAAATGTCCTCGCAGCATGCTAATATTTTTACTGAAAAAGTTGTAAGGCATTCGCCCGTGGGTGATGCCTTACTTCTAAGTTATCCTCGTGACCTAGGGATGTGGGAGTGAATGAAGAACCAGGCGTTGCCATAATCTTAATATCTCTTTATTAAAATCTTAACTTAAACACTTTACAATGACAATATTTATATTTTATCTTAGAGGATCTGAGGTGAAAAACACACAATACGTATTACCAAATAAGCGCGATCCTGACCACTATAATTACTTTACCTCTTACTCCTAACCTCTGTTTATACACAGTTCCTAATATTTAGTAGAGCAGTCCTACCTCTATATCCTAGGTAGCAGCAACATTCTCGAATCCTCAATGTCTTTTCTTTATCTCGCGTGGAATGGTATCCACCTTGACTTGAACTTTGGAATATCGGCTTGCCTCAGCTTACGCGTTTAAACTCAGACTAGCATAATCACTTCCCAAAAGGCCACACCCTTACCCCAAACTTTTTTTTAAAAGGTTCCTAATTTGCATAATCACGCTTCGCTTCTGGGTTTGTAAAGAATTTGCCTTTTTCTGCCCCGAAGAACCCAAGAGGAAAATTAATAGAAAGCGCGATGAGCCCTTACAAAGTATGCTCTTTTGGATTCTACATTTTCTAAAATTTGTCCCCCTTTTCATTAAATTAAGGCCTTCTGTCAAATTCCCAGTCGTCATTCGATTTTCTGATTGAATTGGGTCTAAAGACTCAAGTTCTTCAATGTCTTGCTCTTTCATTTCTAGAGCTCATTCATTGTCAGCACCTGATTGTGGGTATACAGCAGTTCTCGAACGTCATCACCATCTACGTCTAAATTTATTTGAATGGAAGGATTCGACACTTCTTCAATCCCATTACCAATTTCATCAGGTTCTGGCACTCATTCCGTCTAAACTTCAATGACAAAAAAAAATTGCGCTCGAACAAAAGACGAATTGACGAGATTAGAAAAATCCCGGAATTCTGGGTTCTCGTAAAAGTCGAGGTATCACTTGCTCTTTAATTTTCTTTCAAAGATTTCAGCAGTGATCGATATTTATTCATAGTAAAAAGACTCAATCCACTCAAAATGGCATTAAAAAACATTAATATATATTTATTGCTTTTTGTTGCAATATTTTTCTATTCAAAATTTTGGCAGCATTGAACCTAATTTTGAAAACGCTATTAAAAATTAAAAATACAAAAAACTGATATATCCAATTAAAGGGTTTTGAACATATTCTTATACTTTACTTTTAACTTATCTCGACAAGAATTTCCTTTTTTCAGCTTTTAATAGTTTTCGCGGACAATTATTACGACTTGCTGCTCTATCAGTGAATGAGTGTGTATTAACGTCGTACTATAAAGTAACATCAGGGCTGCTGGTGACAGGACCTGGTAATTTTGACCACCTGAGCTGGCAATCCCCTCTCCAAATTACCGCACGACACCAACGGGAGGACTTTGCGCTTCGACAGATTTAATTAGCATCAGCCGTCTACACGGTGGGTCTTCAACGACACTAGGATTCGACCTCATGAGAAGCCGGCAACGAGATCATGACCATGACTACTAGGCCATGACTCTTCTTAATATACTCTGTTAAAATAAATGGAAAAGTGTTCTCTTAGTTTTTTTCCCTGAAAAGGGAGCCCCTCAGGGGGCTCACCTTCTTTAGGTGGGTACAGGGGGTCATAATCCCGAGGTACCCCTAGTGATCTTTTCCTTTTCCCAAGGGGTTTACTATCTTTGATAAACTCGGGTGTCACGACCCCGGGGTATCCCAGTGATCCTTCTCTATTTTCGACCCTCCATCTTGTCATCCAATTTCTTCTTTTCTTCTTTTCCCGTCCAGACCACAGACCTATGAATGTTTGGCGCAGTATAGTCAAAACTGGCTCTTGCGCCATAAAACACCAAACTCAACTCAACTGAAAAGAGAAGTTCCATTTTAAGAAATAAAGCGTTATATTTTCATGATAGTGGCAGACAACAACAGCACTTTGAAAAAGTTCACGAAACAAATCGATAGAAGAAATCTGCACAAAACTCACAAATGGGTCACGGTTTCAATTTTTCTGAATGAAAAAGCATTTAGAGACGCCTGCGCGTTTCTTAGATAAATAAAATTACATGCAGAAGAATCAGGGAATAAATAAAATGAGATCAGTTCGCAGCATGCTCCAAGATAAATTTTCCTTTTCTTCTCAAAATGTCAAGGATAAAGAAAAATACACTGTCATCGCTCTTGGCTTAGTGTTCCGCTTGTGTGTTTCTTTATTTTCTCAAAACAAGTATCTTACTTAAACGAATTAAATTCTTACGGCGTCGTTTTGTCCAAATTTTGGCCACAATAATGCGGTCTAATCTCCTTGCTAATGAACTCCGGAAACCTACAGAAAATTATTTGTTATTTACATTCGATTACTTTCGATAGATTTATCTCGTTAATCCAGTTTGAAATCGTTTTTTTTTTTTTTATCTTTAAAGAAAAAGACAAATGTTAAAACTCTCACACCTGCAGGTGCTTATTTTTCAGAAATGTTTTTTTTTTCTCGTAGATAAAAAGCCTACAAATGCAGCGTCGTATAGCCTAAAAATGCATGCAAGAAAGCGATAAAGTGACTTAATCGATCAATTGGTTGATAGAGTGTCTATCACAGACTGTAGTGTTAATCGTGGCAACATTCTCATAGATTGAAGTGATACTCATAGTTTTTGTTTTCTTAAAGAACATTTTAAGTTCAATTTTTTCAGTATAAATAAATTTTAGCAACTAACTTAAGAAATAATTATAGCATTTCTTTTGATTTTTCAGTAGTAAAAATTACCGATAAAACTCTCTTTCCCCCCTTTTTTTTTCTTTCTCCAAGAAATCTTAGAAGTAAAACTATAGTTTTACATTTTTCACATCTGTAATAAATAACGTGTAAATTATTTTAACTATAAACATAGATAATACTTTCATTTATTCAAACTAATTCATGTAAGAAAAAGTTCTTACTGTGTAATTTTTCTGTCCATTGGGGATTCACCAAAAATTATTTTAATACCAAAAGGTGTGACGGGTCCTATTCGCGTCCTATTACTAATCCTCTTGGAAGGAAAATACTTCTTTAACTGTTGTTTGAGTTTAAAACCGCCTTCTATAGAGAGAATTTGAATTTTATGCTATTGAAACCCTAGAAAAGTAAGTGTTAGAGTTAGTCGTTAGGCTGCTATGATAGTGAGATTTACGAAGTAACTATCGCAGTGGTAGTGTATCGCGCTTCCACGCCATATGTCCGGGGCTCAAATCCCAGGCTGAGCAAGGTTTTCGTGTTCAGTGGGTTCATACCTTCAGTGCCAAACTTGCTTGAGAACTGAACATTGCTGGTTTCACGTCAAACTAACCATCTGCACTTGTACCCCTATTCCTAAGGTCACGAAAACCAAAATAGTCACAATAGGCCTTGGCCCTCATGGGCTGTAGCGCCACTGAGTTCAGTTCAGACTATCAGAAGCCATGGTGCTCTCGAAAAGAAGCTCCGGTCCGGAATTGCATTTTGACCTGGGCGAAACCTGACGAATGCTGTTACTTCGGATCGCACGCAGTTAAGTACAAAATTACTTGTCTTAGAAATTTAGGATAACGATTAAATTTGACTACTCCGTCGATTTATAACATAATCACAATGTATTGTGATTCAGTAATTGTCAGAACTATACAAGAATTGAACATAATAGTAATCTGTAAAAATTTAATTACGTTTTTATTGATATATCTATTCTCAAGAACTCGATAAAACTTATAAAACAGTTTTAAGGTTCTAAATTCTAAGATCAATATCTTTATCAGTTCCAATGATTTCTCCCAGATATAAGGAGGTCGCCAAAGTGGTTGACCGCGAGAAAATTTCGCTGGTCTCCAGTCTCCAGAAAATGTGG
The DNA here is from genome assembly GCA_019973955.1 of Trichonephila inaurata madagascariensis. Taxonomy (NCBI): domain Eukaryota; kingdom Metazoa; phylum Arthropoda; class Arachnida; order Araneae; family Nephilidae; genus Trichonephila; species Trichonephila inaurata. The sequence continues at coordinate 32,352 of BMAV01026198.1, read as the reverse complement.
AATATAGTCACTTATCATGTTATGTTCTAAGATGCATCAATGAAGTCTTAGATCGCACTTTTTTTATACATATTTAACATTCACAAAATCCTATTAGTGGTCCGTGGAATTTAAATTATGAATTTACTGGCCCGTTATGTCAAAAAGTTAGGCGATCGCTGTTCTATTGGGTAAATTCATGACGATCACGTGATAACTGCAATCACGTGTTCTCCTTTTGTCGCGATCCTGCGGGGGCTGGTGAAGTTGGAGACACCGAATAAGCAGCCATTATGATAAAATCACACAGAATATTTTTATTAATCTTTCAATTTACTATCAAGCGATTTCTTAAGCCGAAGGAGCAGTCACTTTAATCACTATTCTAAATATCTGTGACAAATAATTTGATCACATCTTGCTTACGATTCGATGTAACAGTACTAGTCAGGGCTTGGCCGTTATAACTTGGTAACTCGGACTAAAGATCCTCTTCCTGAACCACGAGGACTTCAGATATTGACTTTGATAATCTACTTCAATAGCAGCGTAACGACCACTCACCTCGCTACAGTTTAAATGGCACTCTGAATCACAGTTTTTCCACAGGAAGCGGTTTTATAATCATACAATAGTTAAAGAAGCATTTTTCCCAAGAGGATTAGTAGGAACGCGAATAGAAAGGACCCGTCACATATTGATTTCAAAACTGAAATGAGACTTGTACTTGTCGTTCTAATTGTAAAATTTAGATAAAATTATGATAGGGTAAAGATGTTCAAGTATTAAGATTCCTTAAAAAGTTTCTCAAAATTAAAAAACTTTCATACATAATACGTATATTGTAATTTAGTGCATTTTGCGTACGTATGTTCGTTATTGTTGTTGACAAATACGTATTTCTTGAGAAAGTTTCTGTAAAAGTAAAAGCGCATAAACTGATTAGATGGAAACATGCGATTGCAGTTATCATGTGACTGTGACGTCATAGGAATTTAGTCCTTTGAATTATTTGGTATTTTGAGAGTATAATAGATTTTTTGTTAATTCTGAAAACATTTTTTCTTACCTGTCACCAGTTAAACATTTTCTGAAAATACAGGTTTTAGAAGTTTATAAATGCAATAATATGTGTATGACATCTCGTTCGAAAACCAAGTTCTAAAATAAATAACTATTGAGGTTTCATTGGTTTCAAGCAGTCTTAAAGCTAGTTACGATTTTTCACAAATGATATAAGAAAGTTTTTATATAAAACTTTTTAATTCGCAATAGTTTACTTGAAATATGTTACTTTCGAGAATTTCCATACTTTTTAAAAGGATACAATTTTTTTTTTGTTCTTTAGTTGCTTGTGTTTAAAACGGTATAATTGCCTCCAATCATCTTTCGTCAAAAATAAAAAAAAAAATTGAAAAATATATCTGATTTTAAACAAATTGTACACTATAATTATTATAAAACTACTGTCGTATATTCTTTTATAAAATATGATAAATATTTAAAATGTTTTTGAAATAAGACAGAAATTAGAATGCTCTAAGAGAAGAAAGTAAAAGTTAATAACTACAACTGATTAAAAGTCAATGCGGGCACGAATTTCTTCATTCAGTTAAAAGTCGTACAAAGTCGCCTTGATTTTTTTCTACACAAAATTGATGACTGTATGGAAATTCAATTGTTAGTTACAACTGTTGCTTCTGTAGACTGATTTAAAATTACTCGAAGTCCTTAGAATACAAATGATATAATTTTGAAAATAACAATTTTCTTTATCATAACTACACAATAAAATCGGAAGAGCGCATTGATCTTTCTTGTAGATCAATGGCTTTTTCTTTTATACCTAGATGTAATCTAAAAGTTTATCTTTATTGTCTCACACACATAATATATATTTTAATCTTATTGTCCTTGGTTAAGGGCATTGTGAAAGGGGTTCGTCTTATAGATACAATTCTTAAATTTCTTGGTTTAATTTCAGAAAATACATCCTCCAAAAATAATCTCAGTTTTATCCATAATACATGCTATGGATTCTTATAAATGCTAGCAACAATATGCAGAAGTGTACATCAGCTTATGAAATAATCAACTAAGGAACTTTTCTCATATTCCTTTTTTTTTTATGTGTAACATCTTTCCTCTCGGTTGCTGGATATTTGTTGGGAGGGATTTCGTGAAAAGGGACGGATGTGTGTAACAGGATGGGACGTAAGCGCGCGCTACTTGATTTGACCAATGAGAGTGCGTGGCTGTGTCTTTTCGCTACCCTCGCATGGGGGTCCAACTCTAGTAGCCTTTAAGCACTCTAAATTCGTTAGTCACGATATTGGGGGACATAAGTGCCTCAGAATGCTTATTTGAAAAAGAACAAACAGTGACTTCGGTTCAAACATTTCTTCGAATCAAACGGTTACAAAATAAATAAATAAATAAAGATTTCCTGCATTTTGTACTTTTACCATATAACGAAGGAGGTTCTGCTCTTTTAAAAAAATTATCACTCGCTTCCCCTGATTTTGAGTGGTGATTTTAACTTTAACTTCAGTTTGCCAAAAGCTGAGCCGCTCATAGCTTTTATGAATGATGAACTCAAGCTCGAAATGAACACAAATTAGAGTGTTTCGACTGCTAACAGTAGTACTGTTATTGACCTGTTTTTCAATGGTTTTAAATACTTTGGGAAAACACAAGTATATTGTCATGTTTTAGTTATCATAAGTCTATTGTCTCCGCTCTTCCAAATTGAACAAAAAAAATTATTTTGATAAAATATTGCATTACTCCTTGTGTTAATTAAATTGAATTTTCATTAAAGATATAATTATTCGATAGAAAATTATTTCCAATCATACCCTTTTTCATATTTTTTCAAGAAAAAGTTAATATTGCGTATTTTCCGATAACATGTCAGACACACATCATATGCGACTACTGTGACTCGTTTCTTTTTTTTTTTTTTTTTGTCGTAAATCGTGTTTCTCAAACTGGGGGCCCCCCCTGAAGGGGGCGCGATAACTTCGGGGGCGCGAGCATATAAAAATAAGGTTAAAAAATTAATTTCTGGAATAAAAAAAAAAATACTTTCTGATATAAAATTAAAAATACAGATTTATATTGATATGTTTATATATATCTGGTAAAAAAAAGGTCATCAAAAATAAAGATTCTATTTTTAAACGCTCATTGATATCTTTGATCCTATAATAAAAAAAAAATTTTTGTTTGCTTTGCTGTAATCCTACGATGAAAAATTTTTTTTATTACGTTTCTTTTAATCAAAAATATTACTTCTGCTGGCTTTGAACTTATGGTAGGGTTTGCACCCTTTTTTGGGGAAGTTGTAAATTATATAATTTTGTTGTTTTTTTTTTTTCACAATGTAAAAGATTTTTTATGATACAGGGAAAAGCATATTGAGCATTTATTTTTGGAAATTTATTTTTTGAGATACTGAAACATATAATAAAAAAATTTAATTCTGTGGGGAAACTGTTTATTTGTTACCAATGCCAAAGAGTTCTAATATGACAGTCTTAATGGGGCTAAAATGAATTGATAACATATCTCCTTTTTTGGGGTCCCTTTTTTTTAGAATCTTAAGGTACTTGTTTAGACAGAGTTCCCCCCCAAACCACTTTTTTTCAAAAAATTTTTCTTGAGCACGCTGCTTTTTTCCCCTATAAATAACAATGGTTTTAATTGGTTTTAGACTGATTATGGTTTATAAATGTAAATGAGCAGAATAAAAAAAAAAATTGGGCATCTGTGATCTCTCTGAAAGGAAATTGAACGATAAACAAGGAAACACGCTGAAATAATATATTAATCATGTTAGCGAAAGTAAATTTGAAAAAACAATAAACAGAAACAAAAGGTTTTCAATAGCTACTTAAGAACTTTTAAGAAAAAAATGAAGCCATAAATTTACCGCAAAATGCACTTCACCCTGTCAAAAAAAACACAAACAAGAAAAAAAAATTCAACGGATTTTGTCATCAAAAAAACATTTAAAAATTACAATAACGTGAACAAAATGTGACAGTTTGCTTGCAAATAACTTTCCCGTAATTTTTAAAAAATGTCTGTGATTTGTGTCCTTTATTAAGGTACCACATTTGGGTTTGTTTTGTTTTATTGGATATTTTTCTCAAATTATGAAAAAAAATTGAAAAATCCTTGGGGAAAAAGGTAAGTATATTTTTTTCTTTGTTAAATTATTCACTGAAACTGTGATTTTTTTTTTATATTGAAAATAATTATAAAAAAAGGGGTGATCATTCCCCCCGACTATTAACGTTAGTATCGAGTGCACACCCGTCCGGGCTTTCTCGCTTTAAATATTAAAAAATAACACAATTGTTATTCATTGAATTTTATATTCTTTTTTATTACTTAACATTTATTCAAATGCTAATTTGCGAGGCTTAAAATTAAGTTCATTCAAAACCGTTTAAATATGAGTATTCATTTCAATAAACCATTTACATTTTGTATACATTGTTATGCACTTGATTTTACCTCCTTATAATTGTTATTATATCAAGAATAATGTTTATCTTTTTTAAAAAAAAAAAATTTGTTAAAAGAGTGTTTACTTCGCAGTATAAGAACAAGTTTAAAAATTATCAGTGATTTCCCATGGGCTTGCTTGCAGGGAAAGTTTTTAAAGGAAGGCTAAAATTAGAAATTAACACCTTTTTTTTGATTTTAGCTCAGATCTATATTTTGCCCCAAAAAACAAGAAAACGGATTCACAAAGGTATGATTTTAAAAAATGGAAATAGTTACAAATCTTTTGTTTTCAGTGCAGAAAATTCAGCTTTCCCCCTCTACCCAAAATTCAAAAGTGATTTATTAAAAATTCCTAATTTCATCACTGATTGAAACCCATAAAATCTCTTTTTGGCGTTGAAACCCCTTCTAAGTATTTTGAAATGGATTCCTAACCCATTCGAAACTTGCTATCAATTTCCCGTCTTCGTGTACTTTTTGATGCTTTTTATCGTAATCTCGTTGTGATTTAAAAATATATCTATGTTTTTGTTTAATCCACGCGTAAATACTTAATACCGTAATTACAAAACGGTGAATTATGAAATGTACTTAAAAAAGAGATTCGGTAGCTAATTATTCGGCCAAGACTGACTAGAATTGTAGAGGTACAGCATTTTAATGTTTTGCAGACGTCTGTTGGTTGCCTAGACTCACGAACTTGGGAATGCCAGATTAATGGATATGATAAAAAAGCAACATAGATTGGGGTTTTTTATATATAATGACATTTTTACTTTTTTGAAATGGATCTTGAAGGAAATAAATCTTTAATTAAATATTATTTCTCAATCTGTTTCAATTTAAAAAATTTGAAAAAAAATAACATAATTAACCTATTACTTAAAAGTAATTTCCAAAAATATATATTACTTAAATAACATATATAAAAAAAATACTTATTTTATTAATACTGAATTAAAAACAAGTTTAATAAGTATTAGCTACTTCCATGGGCTTTTTGCGACAAGTTTTTTAGAAATTGACCCTCTGAGTTCTTTTCTATATTTATGATATCTATATTTTGCTTTAAGCAGCCACCGATTTTACAATATTTCCAAATTAAAAAAATTAGAAAAGGAAAAAATAACATCAAAATTTTCCTATTACTTAATTTTTTTTTTTTTTTTAAAAATAAATATAAAAAATTTTAAAAACTTATATTATTAATTTGAAGGTTTATAATTAAGACTTTATTGTGCCTTGCGTAAAAGTGCATTATTATTGCATTCAGTAATTTATTAATGTAAAAAGGGGGCCCGAAAAAAAATTTGATTAAAAGGGGGTGCCAGTATTGAAAGTTTGAGAAGCACTGCTGTAAATATAAATTGATACTTTTCCTGTACAATGTATCATTCACTGTTTAATTCTAGTAAAAAGGAGAAAAACGTGTTCGAAGATTCATACTGTATTATTTTTATTGTATTTCGTATTTTATTGCATTTTATTTATTCAGAATTACTTAGTGGTAAAATAACTACATTGCGTCAGTAAAAAATATTAGATTCATATTCCGTAATTCCAAGAGACCACAGTAGCATTGTGGTCATGAATTTGTGGCCGACATTATCGAGTCCTCATGATTCTGGATCCACCTTGTACAGAGGAGAAGGCAAGTTAAATCTGTCATGGCTCACAGTCCTTATGTTACCGTGGTGTGGAAGCTAGAAGAATGAGGTGCCAGTTTAAGTGTCATCTTCACTTGAGAGTGGCTCAAAATTACGTGGTACGTCTCCAACAGTTCTCGTGTAGCTTTAATTGCGACATTTTTAAACTCACGCGAACTCACCCGTGGTTGCAAACTAAGACCGTAGGGTAGTGAGAGGCTGACGCACATTAAATCTATCTGTGCTCAAAATTCTCTTGCGCCGTAAATTTGAAGAGAGTTCAGGTACATACCATATCATCTGACCGTGGTTCAAAATTAGGAATTGTATTGGCTGCATAAAATAAACCAATGAGGCAAGCAGAAAAGATGGAAGAAACGCCCAAGAAACAATCGAGAAAGACCTCAACAAAAAGGGAGCATTTAAACCATATAAAGCAGTATACACTACTGGCCATTAAAATTGGTACACCGGGAAGAAGTGCCAGTAGCAAAAGGATACACGACTGACCACACAAATTTCAACTCCAAGAAGATCCAGAGATATCATAGCGAAATTTATTTCGCAGATGACATATTTTACAAAGATCAAACAATTAAAATTACAGCCTCTTGTGACGTGTGGGACAAAATCTTTAGTTAGTATAGCCGCCATTGTTGGTATAACCCGGGGGTACTCAACCTTTTTCCCGGGGGCCGCATACTATTTAGCATTTCCGGGGGCATTTTATTGAGAAAATTAAGGGGGGGAGAAAAATGCATTGAGACCAAGATAAAAAGAAATTTTAAAAATTTTTTTGGAAATTGATCAAAATATTAAAACCCTATTTTTTTTTTTTTTAAAATTTTTTTTTTATATTTTTATTTTTCTCCCCAAAATTTTTTTCTAAATTGGAAGCATTTAAAATCATTTCAAATTTCTCATAAATAAACGGTTTCATTTAAACCCAAAAAAAACAAATTTCAGGATACCCCTTTGACTTTCCCACTGACAAAACATTTTTTGCTTTTTAAAAGTTTAAATCTTAAAAGCCTTTTATCACCTTTTGAAAGATTTCGAGGAAAAGTGTCATTGAATGTGGGGGATTCCTGTTTAATGGTATTTTTTAAACACCACTTTCACTAAAACTTCGCCGGCGCCCTTTGCAAAATGCGCCCCAAAAATACCGTGGGGGGATGTTTTTGCCAGGGCCCCCCGGGTTTAAAAAAAAACCCGCCGGGCCCCCCTTTGTATACGATGGTGGTGGGTGGCCCCATGGCTGGGCCAGAGATGACAGATCCGAATTACAATTGTTGATTTCGTCCAAACTTTGGGCCCGTTTTTTTAAAGGGATAACCCCAATTTCCAATAGGCTTCTATTCTTCCTCGGATTAATTCAGAAACTTGGTCAAAAGACTCTCGATGTCCTCCGCGAGGCATAGGGTAACAGCTTACGGTCAAACAAACGCACAAAAACAATTGCGTACTTTAAATCGCCAATATGTTCTCCCCTTATATAGCGCTTGCGGGGGGAACTATGGTCGCCGTGAAGTGCGTCTGAGTTATAATGCTAATGATTTGTATATTTCATCGCCGTCAATGCATGATGTAAATTTTGTAGAGTTTGTATACTTCCTTCAGGGGGTTGCATTTTGTGTGGCCAGCAGTGTATTTATTGGACAAATATATTATACTGTAAATAACGAGTAAATTTTCAAGAAATTTGGGTGCATATTTGAGAAATCAGCCCCAGAACAACCCCCGTTAAAACACCCTTATACGTCTGGGCATTGAGTCAAATAGGGGAGGATGAAATGTACAGGTACAGCATTCTGTATATGCCATCATTACAGGATGGCATGTGTACCTGCAGCTTCAACAGATGCCACAGCTCATCAACCATAGTGACTGGGCCGTGGTGACGGGCCGGCAAACCATTACCAGGATTTCTATTGGTCAGAGATGTGGGGAACGTGCGGCCCCGGGAGCAAAACCGAACATTTTGGTTCGGGGGTCCGAACAAACGGGCAAAATGTGTTTGGGATTTTCCGTGAAACGTAGGGTTTTTTAGGGGGGGAATAAAGGGTAGAGCCACGGGTCGTAACACACCACAAATAACTTGCATGTTCAAAGTGCCATCAATGTGAACAAGAAGTGACCGAGACGTGTACCAATAGACCCCCACACCATCAGGCAAGGATGGGTTGTATAAAAAACAAATGCAGGGTGCCCAAAGTGATTCACCACGATGCCGCCAAAAAAGGAGAGAGCATCTTGATGCTGTTAACAGAACCTGATTCACGAAAAAAAGAGTCCCCATTGTGCACCCCGGTTCGTCGTTGATCACCAGAAGACACACCTCTAGTGATGCAGCGTCGGGTAGCCGGCCATGGTCTCCCGCTGAGAGTCCTTTTTGCGCGAACGTCACGAACGTTCGTGCAGAACTTGTTTTCTAAAAAATTTACTCACTCGTGAAGTGGCTGCACCATCCATTAAGGCCAGCAGGTAACATTCCCTTTTTGACTGTTTTTGGGTAGGGGCCGTTTAGTTTAGCACGGCATTCTGCATTCTGAATTTATCGATTCCGTATTTTGCTAAAATCATTGGGTCTCAACGCGAGTAGTAATACGCGGTATGATCCAAACCCGTTTTCAACCCGCCCTTTTTCAAAGTCAGAAACGTTGGTACGCATTTTGTTTTTAAAAAGGCATCCCAACTTTCACTGGCAACAATTTTTAAATTCAATTTGTGTATCAGGGAAACAGGTTTAACCCCCTCATTTAAAACACTGTGGTGGCCACCGGGCCTTTTGTCTGAATCCCGAAAAGCAATCATTTGCATATCACAGCACCTTCTTCCGTGGGTTTAATTTTATGTTTATAGCATGTCGCTTTCTTCTTGTAGCAATTTTAATGTCCAGTATTATATATATATATATATATATAACAGAATAACATTTAAGTAAAGTCATTTTTCCCTAGAGTTTTACCAATTTCTTCAATAGTTTCCTACAGAATGTATTGAAAAAAAGAATATATAGTTGTAAAAAATATATAGTTTTTTCAAAAAATTCCCTTAAATTTAAAAAACAATAAAGAGGAACAATGACTAATCAAAAACTTAATTATAAAGCTTGTCAGTAGAAAGTTTTTCTTCCAGTTTAATAGTGTATTAGCACACAACCACCTTTGTTAAAAGAAAAACATCAAAAACAAAAATATGTATATGTTACCGTTAAAGTGTAAAATCCGTTATTTCATAAAATAATAGGTATTTCATGAAATAATGAGAAGTCAGTATATATAAAACTATATATATATTTTTTTTTTGAATTCTACGCTTTAACTAGGTATTCCATAGAATAACGATTACTTAATCGTTAGAGTATAAAATATGGCCCTCGAAAGTTCTTTGAACAGATTTTAGCTACTTTTTGTTAGTTTTTAAACTCTTATAGCAGATTTCCAATGATGTGTATGTGTGTACCCTTCATTCAATCCGCTGCGTTTAAACGTAGAATTTAGGCAGTATATTTATGATAGCATTTTACATTTTGGATTATTAACAAATAATTTTCAACCGGTTTTCAAGCATTGACTTCTGCAGCAATACGAGACCAACCTGTAAATAAGAAAGATTTAAAAAGGGATTTGAATCTCACAAAAAATGGGACAAAGGAAAACAGTTCGCGTTTTCTCGTAAAAAAATTATTTACTTTGATCAAAGTAAAAATGCAAAAGCACCCAAACAAAGTACCACATGACTATTGGACCCAGCATTTTTGATATATTGGGTTAAAGGGTGAAAAAATTAAAATTTTACCAGTAACAGATGCAAAACATATTCTTTTTCTTTTCTTTCTGTTTAAACTAATGTTATCAATATGAGGAATGATAAATTATGTATATCATCTGTTTTTCCTTATTATTCATCGATTAATCATCCGTAATATAGGGATAAAATGTATTTTTCGACAGGTTTTATCTATTTGTGATCAATTAATTTTTAAAATAATTTTGACATTGTTAATGTTTTACTCTTTAACGGTCTACATCATTAGTTATTTCATAGGATAACTAGGTAAAATATGAAATATTTCATCTATTATATACTTTAATGATTTGTTCCATTTTTTTTTGAAATACCTAGGCATTTATATGAAAAAAGCTGAATTATCCCCCTTTAAGGGATGACTACTTGGGAAACCCCAAATTTTGGGGTTAAAAAATAAAATTTATGATATTTAGTTCCTTTGATTAGAAAATGCATATAAAATTGTTTTAAAAAATAGTATTACAAAAAAAAATTTAATGAATATTTTTTACAAAAAAAGAAATTGAATGCCCCTTTTTAAAAAATTTTTTTGAAAAAAAGCTTCTATTGTACAATAATATTTTGTTGATATATCTCAGACTTCGAACAAGGGCTCAACTGTTTTGAAATATATAACTTAGGTGGGTTTTCCATGTTTTACGAAAACAGAGGGGGAGAATTTAAGAAAATAATGCCGATCATTATTTCATTGGGTTGTAACCTTGAAAAATAGCGTGAATTCTTTCAAAAATCATAGTTGAGCCTCAGGCAGAGGTCTGAGATACATACAGGCAAAATATTATTATAATAGGCTACCACAAAAAGAGAACATTTTGAAAAAGGTTATTCTAAGTTAATTTTTTGCCGAAATATTATATTTAAATAATTTTTTTTCTCAAAATGGCCTTAAAACAATTTTATACATGTATTCTAATCTAAGTGACACTAAATATCATGAAAATTATTCATTTATGCGCTTTTTAAAAATCACGGTTCCGAACGTAGTCGGATACCTTAACTGTAACATATATATACAAATGCAATTTTAAAACGCGTCCCCTCATAATTTCTATATTCGTGAACAGTTTACTTGATTTTCTAATGATTTTTAAAATGGATTTTGAGACCTGAACTTCTAGAAACAAAAACTTCGGAGAATAATGAACTGAATTCGCGAAGTGAGGTATCAATGTTTCAATCACAGATTAATTCAAGAGGATGATGCATGAGAGATTGCAATCCTCCCTTTTCCCACAAAGGCATTGACTTTGTTTTTCTTACTTCGGATAATCAAGTCAACCAAAGTTTTAATAATATGTATCTTTCCCAGAGATATTTTCTGAGTCACATCGTATCCTTGCTTTCCTTTAAAACCAAATTTACAATCAATCTTTTATTTCCCAATTCATCTCAGTAATAATCAGCAAAATAATTGAAAGGGACTCAGGAAATATATATCTAAAAGAGCATTTTTACGTGATCCTGACCTCTCTAATATTACATATCTTTTTTTACATACACATGCATACAATATATTTTTACATACACAATACATACAATTACAATACATACACAATGCATACAATATATTTTTATATATACAATACATACAATTACAATACATGTGCAATACAATTACAATACATATACAATACAATTACATATACACATATACAATATATTTTTACATATACAATATATTTTTTACATATAAAAATATGCAATACATTACATATTTTTTTTTTTTTTGATAGTTCTGTATTCAATAGTTAGTTTTTCTCAAGATTAGTTCTGCTGTTGATCAAAATATTCATGAAAAGAATTATTGAATGAAAAAAGAAAAAAAAATAATGAACACAATGTTTTTCACTCTTTTTTTATTCAGAATTTAAGCAACTTTAAAACCTCTAAAGAGGTTACTTAAAAATGATCTTTAAAATGTTATTTTAACCTTCAAAATAAATATTCGAAATTTAAAAATCTGAATTATTTTTAATAGTTTTGCTCTAAAAATCTGTAAAAACAATCCAAAATAAAAAGAGCATTAAATTAAAAAGAAGGCTGCTGTATATATGTATTTCTTTTTTCACAATCACAAACTGTAAAAATAATTTAATATTATCTGCATTAACTAAATATTGATTTGTTATTAGAATAAATTAATATCTTCATAACATCTTGATTAATCATAGATAAGTACATTTATAAGGAAATAACTTAATAATCCAATAATCACAAACGTTATATTTTTGTCTCAAGCATTACTTTCCTGATAATAGAATTAAGGAGAGCCTACAGAAAGCTAATCGTTAAGAACATGAGCTTTTTTTGGTGTTTTTTCGTATAAATTATTGTTAACATATCCTTTTATAAAGTACAACCACACAAAAAATTAAGACACCATTAATAACTTTCGCTGTTTTTATCATTGTTAGACAAAATTGGAATCAATGTTGATTAGGGGTTGCTATACCGGAATATTTGTATTTTGAGCCCTTTCTATACAATTTTGTAATACCGATATTCACAAGTTTAAATACTGTTTTTTCTGTATTTACTAGAAATTTTTTAAATTGTCTCTACTATATGTTTAGGGATCACCCACATAGCAAAATAATATACGTTTTTGTTTTTATGTTGTTTTTTGTTTTTTTAACACTGTTTATTTAAAAGAAACGACTTGCCTTACGAACTAAAAGAGTTGTAGTTCTAGAAGTATACTATTTCTTTCAAAGGTCTGGGACAATACCTCGAATAAAGGACTTCAAAACATAAGAGCAATGTATACTAGTATTTCATATTTCTTCATTAAAAAGAGGATGCGCGTTATACGGCGAATATACATTAAAATTAAAAAACTCAGCTTTAAAGTATGGGTGAGCGTTATACGCCGGATTTTACGGTAATTATATTTAAATATGCCTTCAAAATAAATTACAGTAAGACCAGAAAATGAATATACAATGATTTAACATGGAAAATCGCACAAACTTGTGCAATACACCATCATAAATAATATGGAAATAATTTAATGTTCCTTGGGTGGCCGAGTACCATTTGATCCACGCGCCAGAACCGGTCGGCGGCACGGGGATTGAGGAACAATGCATTCGATTTCGTCATGCAAGCGATTCGTATTAATTTCCTTTTTCGAAAACCGAACAATAAATGGATCGAATATTAAATATTGCAAATATTATGTATCTCCTTAGCTCTGTCTCAATTGGAAACATCATAACTAGGATCATGGCTGAATATTCTGTAAGAGAGAGGATTAAATATACTTTACACACATATAATTTTGAGGTGTACCGTAATATGAAGAATCCAAACATATAAGCTCACTACTACCAGTGCTGCAACAATACAGGATTTTTTTTTCAAGGAGGGGGTGGGGAGTCCAGAGACAGAAGTCCACCATTCTCGTACCATGCTCCAATACGCCATCCAACATATTGTTTGGATTTTGTCGATTTTCGGGAACGAAAAACAGTAAAAAATTAATTATTGAATCAATAATTAGCATTAATTAATAAAATTAATTATTAAGAACAAATACTTAATAAAATTGTACGTACTATATATACATAGCAGTGGCGCACACAGGGGCTCCTGGGGGTCCGGACCCCCCAAACACTTGATTTTTTTTCCCGATTAATTATTATTCTAAGTATATAGTGCGTAAAATTTAATTAATTGTTATTAATGTTGAATTGTTATTAATTGTTTAAATTGTTATTAATGATTAATTTTATTAATTAATGCTAATTATTTATTCAATAATTAGTTTCTTACTGTATTTTGTTCCCGAAAATCGACTTTTGATTTTAAAGGAGCATGATACAGCGAATGGCGAATCTCGACCCCCTTGAAAAACTCCTGTGTGCGCTACTGATACATAGACGAGTAAATCAAACGAAAAAATCAAGGGCTTTGAAGGGGGGGCGGACCCAGGGAACCCCCTTTGTATGCGCCCTTGGTCACTCTCTATTACTTTAAATAATAATTAAATTTATTAATAACCAAATCATAAACTAAAATTTCTGTATTGCACATACATTCTGCTTAAACGCATATATATTTTACTATAAATTGTGCATACATTTATTTATCACAACAAAGATATATGCTCAAGTAATAATTTTAAGGAAATTCGATTTCGATATATTTATACATTGTGACTCGGACTTTTTAAAAAAAAATATTTGATCAGTTACTTTCAGAACATTCACGGTAGGTCAATGGGCTATATCTTAATCAGCTGAAATTTTTTTTAATTCTGTGTTGTTAATTCATATAATTCAGAGAGAAGACATGAGAAAAGTGCATCTTTTTTTTCAAAAGTTCTTTTTTAAAGCTATTTCTTAACATATTCCATACCTATTTTTAAAGTCCTTATCCCAACAATCTGAATACTAACATACGATTGATTCCACATTTATGATAAGGTTTATTTGCATTATGTGGTCTATAACTATCTGTATCATTCGATATTCTGACCTCCTGATATTCATCTTGAACCACATTCCATGGATACAGCTGATTATTTTGAAATGAAGATTAAATCAACTGTTTATCTTCTTTGATGTATGAATATTATAATTACTTCATTTAAATTAGATTGATGGGGAAAAAGTAAAAGCTTCGTATACGAAAGAATTTCAGTTAATGAAAACTTGATGACGTCAATCTGACGTAGTTTTATCGTCGAATCGAAGTTATCTTCTTCGCTTTAGTGCCAATAAACTTATTTTGATCTTGTTTAAAATGCGGTTTATTCAAATCAAACTGCTTTGCGGATTGGAAATGGCGGTTAATTTGTGCAATAAAACAAATCGCGTCTTTTTTTTAATGGTATTTTGTTAAAAAATAAATAAATTGGCTATAAATAAATTGGCTATGATCCTTATGCTGTTTGTTATTGTAAGATTATATTTGGGCTAATAATTAGTATTCAGAAACTTAAGATTCCGTGGATGTGTCATATTTTTAGTTGATGCTGATTGGAACGTTCATAACTTGAACATAAATCAAACATGAGTGTTCTCAGCATACACACATGAGATCATTTATCATATTTTATGTATTTTTTTTTTAAATACAGTGTTCTCAGAAAGTTCCCATGCTCAAAAAACATCAGTGCGAAGTTTTTTCCCTTCTTTTTTGAATCTACTATTTGTAATTTTATCATATCTTTGATTTTTATCGTTTCGATTTCGTCTTGTTCAAATTGTGCGGTAATAAAGGGCCATGCCATTTTGGTTTCCTCTGAAAAATGAATTAATCATGCCCTCACAGGTCTTTTTAAGAATGCTGACGACACATAAATATTCACAGATGATGCAATATCGAGTAAAGGTTCGTTGTATCATCTCATTCGGTGATTTCATGAAATAGCCCAAGCTATTTCAGATTTGCATTGCATTCCATGGTCGGGGAAACGTCTACCTTCGGCCCTAGGGGGCGTTGTTCACAAGAGCATTGGGGAAAACAAACCTGCATTACTGCAGCCATCACCCGCAGAAGAGAATGGAACATTTTACGAACATCGAGTTGGTAGATATGCACCTGATTTACAGACTGGAAGACAGAGCAGCAGAAAGATTGTATCGCGAAAGGTACCCACACAGAGATGCACTGAACCACCGGATATTTCAAATTTGCATAAATATAGATCATTACGAGATAGTAGGCATAGTTAGTGCGGGTCACGAATGATTCAAACTACCAGCATGGAACAAAATGTGTTGGATGTCATTCGAAGGTATCCGAGTACCATATTACGAGATGTCGCTGCTGTCGTAGGAGGATCTTGAAGAAGCGTTCATCCTGTTTTGCAACGTGAAGGCTTATTCTTTTAACATCTGCTGTGATATTTTCCCACATCGTCTACTACAGCACATGTAATATCTTTGACCAGTAGCGTACACAGGAATTTTTCAAGGGAGGTGTTCAGGGTCGAAGTTCACCATTCTTGTATCATACTCCTTTTGATTTTGTCGATTTTTGGGAACAAAAAACGGTAAAAAACGAATTATTGAATAAATAATTAGCATTAACTAATAAAATTAATCCTTAAAAACAAATAATTAATTAAAGTTTACTTTCTATATACTTAGAATTATATCAATCGGAAAAAATTCAAGGGGTTTGGGTCCTGACCCCTAGGACACCCCCCTTGTGTGCGCCACTATCTTTGACCAATAAATATTTCATACGATCTCAGTCTTGTGTCTCTTCGTTCCTTGTACCTGTCATACTATTTTCTCATAACGTTTTCGATCATGTGCATATTCACGTTTCGCGTCTGGATTTGGTTGGAAAGAATTTGCCTATTTCGGCCCCAAAGAACCTTAGAGGAGTTTTTAGTTGAAACGCGATGAGCCTGTCACAAATTTAATTCTGGCAACGATAATTTTTTTTCTTGGGTTTGAGCAGAGTTTTTGGTTTGACAATTGCGTTGGCATCAAAGACCGTAGTAGATGAAGTTACAGGCTCTAGTGTTCTGGTTTCATTGATAAGAGGGAATTGGCATCTCGTTCCCTTCGAGGTCAGCATGGGCAACTGGATCCACTGGAGTACAGTTATAGTAAATTGTTGTGTAAATGCATGTGTTTTTATGATTTCCTTTCTATACATCTCATAAAATGTGATTTATTACAGTTTTCATGATAATTTTATTCAGTTTTTTACTAATCCCATTCCGGGGAATTGAGGGGATGTCTATTCAAATTCCGATCACTTTTACAATTTCTAGAATTAAAAAAATGCTAGGAGGGTTGAAAAATTGTTCAGTATTTTGTATTGAAAGAGTATAATTTTGCACTACCTTTCATTTTCACCCACTTCTCTGAAAAATTTTGACACCATATGCAACATAGCTAGCTGTGATTTTTGTACTCAGTTAAATTTAAATAAAAAAGAAATTTTATTTGATATTTAAATAAAAAAAGAAACTGAAGTAATCTATCATCTGCATGTAAGTAAAAATATGTGTAGTATTATATTATTTTGAGTAAAAAAATGCAATTATCTGATATCATAATGATGCATATTACTTAAGCCGTATTCTGACGTTTATTTACGGAATTAATGACATTATTTCAAAATAATAGAAATTTTTATTAAGGAACTCAATTACTCTTGCGTATTCTCTTTGTCACGATCATTTCTGATAAACAATATGATGACGTCATTATTTATTTTTTCCTTCATTTCAAACTGGAAAATTAATCAATTATTGATTAAAACTTTAATTACACTTGTTACGTATATTTTTCGTTACTTTTTCATTGTTTAAGATTTGTCTATTCTTCTGAAGTATGACATTTTATTTTCATTCTTCATTATTGTCCATGTTTCGTAAAAGTATACTTCTGTGGATGTGGTAATATATTTTGTAAAAACAGAACTATAATTAGAGAACTTTTTTTTTGAAGAATAGAAAAAATAAGTGTGGTGTTGGATAAGTTAACGTGTTATTTTGTCTTTATAAATGAAAAAATAGAAATATTTTAGGAAAAGCACCAAATGTATGAAATGAAATTCAGACAAAATCGCGACATTTTTCATTCTATAATTTATTTTTCATTTTTTAGTTCGATCTACAATAAAAGCTTGTTTTTTTTTAGTTTTTAAAACTATCATTTATCCTTTGTGGAATTTATCCTTGAGTTCGATATTTGGAACCGGAATTACGTGGCTGCTAGAATCAGTCTTAATCTTCAATGGATATTAATTAACGGATCTGAAGGGTATTTATTCTCTCCGTTTACAGGGCTTTGGATGAGTCCCATATCGTTATATTTCAAAGATTCCGTCTCTTTAGATACAGATCTAACTAATAAAAGTGTGTTAAGAAGAAATATTAAATGTCAATCGTATTATATCACCTTTTAAACGTATTGCTATAATGCTAATTCGAAACATACAATGCTTTACAAAAATAAAAAAAATTTCGAAGTTAGAACATAATTTTTTTTTTCACATACGCGAGTCTTTTTTAATTTCTTACCCACCCACCCAACCCTTTCTCACATAAATTTTTTTTTTTACTTGTATTAACCACAAACCTATTCGCGGTTTTAGGGTTGCACCTTAATCTTTTAGTCCCTAAATCTGAAATTAGTCGCTAAATCTGGAAATGGCATAAGGAATTAGTCACCAAATCTGAAAATGGTTTATGCAATAAGTCGCCAAATCTGGAAATGGTATACTGAATTAGTCACCAAATTTATAAATTGTATTCCTAATTATCCTAATCATGACAATGGAACAAAATTATGAAATTATTGTATTGTCAGCGGTCCATGACAAGTGTGCAAAATTTCAAATTAATCTGATCTTTTAAAGTGGGTAAAAATCGAGTTCAAAGATTCCATTACATACAAGTGAAACTTATAAAAGGGTGTTAAAAAAAACAATTAGACTATTTAGGCGGCCAAAATGCCTTAACTATATTCAAAATCGTGTCACACACACACACAAATAAGTCTTCTTTATATAGAAGACGCCACAAAAATTCACATGAGTACAAATCTGAAGTTCTCTTTGCATAAATAAAAATTTTTAGAAGTTTGCAATGTTTGTCTAACCATTTTATGAAAACCCATAGTCTTTCGGGTACTTAAGTATTAGACCGAATTACTCAGTAGAAAATAGATGCCAAACTCAAATTATTTTCCACTAAGAAATAAAAGAATTTTACAAATCAAAACACTATTATTACTACCGAGACGCGCGGGTACTTACGTATTATCGAAACAATCGCCAACTCTATTAATAACTCGCCAAGTTGGCAACCCCGATTTCCTACGTGTCGTACGTGCTGAAATAGCTACCAGGTGCTTCGTTTCATATAATGTTGCCAACAGGTTACGATAATACGTAAAGTACCCATGCGCGATTAAGATTATTGTGTTTGACCATGCGCTGGTACGGTTCGACATACAGAAAATGGTTATTATATTTGAGTATGTATAAACAAGCTTGTTATGCTTTAATATGTGCAGGAATAGTTTTTCAACTATTGGCTGCAATCGCGTCATTTGGCGATGTTTTTATTAGACGGAATAGGTCGATGGTATAATATGCAAGTGCTTCCAATTTTCATATTTAAAACACTTGTAGAGTTATCCCATAAAATTTATTTTCTCGGTTTGAGATTTTTAACTCTTTTTTAACCTCTTAAGTGCCGCGGGCGTGTATGCACGTCCTGCTGAGCTAGTGCCTTTAGTGACCTGGACGTGTATACTCATCCTTCCAAAGGAGAATTTTTTGTATTGTGCTTCTGTTTAAAACTAGTCCCACGGCTTTTGAATACAATAACATGGCATTAACAGTGCTTCTAAAGAATTTATTTATTTCTAAGAAGAGGTAGGGAAGGAGTTTGAAAGGGTATATTCCAGGAACTGTAAAATTCATAGCTAAGCAATTTTTCTTTTTTTCGTTTGAGTGTTTTTTTTCTATTCTTTATTTGCTGTCATTTTTGCTTAGCGTTTGCAATAGGAGCTTTTTAATTTTTTGTACAAATACACTGAATGTAATACTAGTTTATTTGTTCAATCATGTTTTAGGATATGTCACAGAACAGATAAAAAAAATTATAAATTATTTTTATTATATTCTAACTCTAGAGATTAATTTTTTACTTTCATTTTATTATTTTATCCTTTTCTTCTATTTCATTTTAAAGTGAAAGTAAACAATTTTTAGGTGGAAAAACACGCCTTTTTCTTTCCTACCAATAAACCGCGTAACAACGCGTGCCTATGGAAAAAACGATGGCACTGGAGGGGGAATTTCGTAACTTTTCTTCGGCAGCTAAGGGGTTAATCCTTACACACTGTTTGCATTGCAGATTAAAAAGATATAAATAGCTATTAAGGTAAATCAGGGGGAAGTTGCCACATTAAAAAATTTTTCGATTAGTACATTAAAAATAGAAATAACGAGATCATGAAAAAAATACACTTTATTTTTCAATATTTAATTGGTTATGTATACAAGTTAATTCTCTTCCTAGTATTAAAATAAGTAAGAAATTTAATGTTAAAGATATTTATTTAATTGGCATGTTCCCTCATATATAGGGGAAAGATGCCACCAGTCATGAAGTAAGATGCAACAACACCCCAGTAAATAAAAAAAAAAAATAAGACAAACATTACCAAATTAAATGTGAAGTAACAATAACTATAGAAAAACAAAAAAGAATTTAATTTTTTTATAATTATTAGGTTTATTCAAATGAAACCCGGTCAACTTTGTATTACATATAAGGTGGCACCACGTAACTGCATGTATGGTGGCACTATCTATGGTAGAGATACTGACGCGTGAGCAACGTTTGACGTTTCATAGCAAATGTGTGGTTTCACGCCGAAGAGAAGGTGGTCACACAAGCTATCATCCACTACTGAGCATGCAAATGAGTAAGAAGGAACAACAAGGAGTATCATAAGGAGGAATACAGCTTTCTGGCGAAAATTGTCACTGGTGACGAAACATGGGCCACATTTTGAACCTGAAAGCAAGCGTCAGAGCAAGCAGTGGAAACGTGCGATTTCATCACCTCCAAAGAAATCAAAGGCCGTGCTCACCAGTTCTGGTAAGGTCATGATGTCCTTTATTTACCACAAGGGCCCAATGCTCATCGAGTTTCTGGAACAGGGAACCACCATCGATGTATAGCGTTATCAAGCCTCTTTATAGAACAGATGGGACATCATGTCGAAACGCCCAGGCATGTTGTCCAATGACGTTTATTTTCCTGCATGCTAAATATGCCAACAGTTTTGGCGACTATTTTTGAGCATGTGTACTATGTATAACTACATTTTTGAGTTAATAAAATCGTTACCGTTACTTTCCAGTAGTGACCGGGTTTCATTTGTGAATGCCCCTTATAGTTTGCTAAAAACAATAACAGTACAGGCTCGAATGATAGCCCACACAACATTTCACTAAGTGCAAATGATTATCATTGCAATCTTCTTGCAACCATTTGTTGCATTCCATGCACTTCCAGTCACACTTGGGACCTTTTTGAGCATAAAAGTACCTTTCTACATACAGCACACAAAAAATTGTCATTATTATCCTCCTCAAAACTGTCACCACTGGTATCTAGAGGAATTTCTTTACTTGATTATGAAAGCTTACACCTCTCGTTTGCTTATGTTTTTTCGAAGGCTTCTTGTTATTAGTAATAATTATTGTTATTTCAGTTTTTATTAATTTTAATTATTAATCTCAATTATTAATTTTTAGTTAATTTTATTGATTATTAGTTTTGATTATAATTTTTATTCTTATCGCTAACTGCATTTATATATATAATTATTATTATTTATAATAATTATTATTAAGTGCATTTTTATTTTATACAATATTACACAGTGTTATAAAATGAAAAAAATTTTAAAGTTCATTTCATTTATTTCTGAACTATGTGGCGTCTTCCTCCAAGTATATAGGGAAACTGACCCACACGATTAATTCCTTATGGCCGTTTCCATATGCATCGTATGTGTAACACTATGCGTAACTCACTTATATAGCTAATATCTTATTTAAAATAACAAGTACGTTTATAAACTTTAAAAATGGGGAAGGGAATATTAAAAAGTTTCCCCGCCACTTTTAAATGCTCAAAGACAAAAAAAATAAGACCGATTTAAGACGATTAATTGATAATTGATATTTAAACCCGACGTGAAACTCAAAAGATCAGAAAAAAAACCCCACGTTAATTTCCCCTAAAGGGGCTTCGCTGGAATTCACGACTATTGTTTTGGGTTTTTTGGGTTTGGCGTGTGCAAATTTCTGTTTGATACCACACAATTGCCAAAAAAATTTTGGACAAAATTTTGATATTTTGTTCAAATCATGCTCGTCACAAAGGGGGAACCTTTCGGATCACGGTAATGGGAGAAAAGGGATAGGCGGGACCTTTAAAAAAAGCATGTTTAAAGGGGAAGATACCACCACCCATTCGAAGCGGGGTGTATCAGAAGAAGGTTGGGGGTTTTGTTGTTGTAAGACAGAAAGGGGTTTGTAAAGGGAGTTGCTGAAAGAAAATGAAAGGCGTTATTGTTTGAACTTGATGTTTTAAACAAAAAATTCAACATAAACGCCCACCCAACAGAAAGGGTATGATTATTTATAACGACAACTCTAAACTACACGCGGCAAGAAACACCGCATAAAAAATTGTACAGTTGGGTTTTTGGAAACTTTTCCTCAGCCAGTATATACTCCTGATATTGTACTATCTTAATAAATTTTAGGGATCCAAATGGTAGTGGGGAAGAATATTTTTTCCAAACCAGAGAACTTCTTTTTAGTGGGTATTTAAACGCCATAACGCGCTAAGTTGTAACTAACAAAAGATATTATTTTTGATTATATATATATATATATAAAAAATAAAAAGTGAAAAAAATTTTTTTTTAGAACCCCCCAGAACTTTTCCTTGATCCAAATATGATAACTATATTTAACCCCCAAACAAGGGGGGGGCAGACTTTACAGGGATCTACTTCTAATTTTTTTAAACTGTTGCGGTCAACAAGTGGCATAGGGTGGTGAGCAAAAAAAACCAACAATTTATATTATAAGAATAATAAATACAGAATATGTACTTACTTAGAAATACATCGGACCCCCAAAAGAAGTGCAAACCCGGGAAAAAGCTTATATAGGGGTTCATCTTTTAATATATTTTAAAACCACAAAAAAATTTTCCAAATTAAAACGCATACTTTAAAAAAATTATTTTTCAAACCTTTTTTAAATTAAATATGTTTATTTTATATATATTACCCCAAAAAAAAAGAAAAAAAAACTGCAAGGTAAACAAGAAAAGAAGTCGAGGATATACTGTTTTTTCCAAATAAGAAAATAATTTTATACTAAAATTAAGGGAAATTTTAAGAACATTTTTTTAATTTAAAGGGAAAAAAACCCCTACATTATTTTGTTTTAAACACGGGGACAAACAACCCATGAGGGTGAAAGAGAATAAGTGTTTTGGAACGGGCAATGGGGGTTAAAGGTTGCATCTCTTGGGGTAAAAAGCAGAACTCTGTTTTTTCCGGGGGTAGGATTAAAAAACAGTTTAAGATTTATGACCACCTAAAATATGTTGAGAATAATTTTGAAAAAATTTTTAAAATACTTTTAAAAAAAAAAGGGGAACAAAAAAAATTTAATCACAAAAAAAAAAAAGTTTGTTAATGAAAATGCACTTGCTATGAGGGTTATTTTACGAAGAAAAAACGTGAAATGTTAAGGGTTTCCCGGAAAAGTTCCTAATAGAAAAAATTTTTGAAAAGAGGTTCTCGACTGTACAATTAAAAACTTACTCTCTTAAAACTACGTTTTAAGCAAAATGCAAGATATAAACATAATAATTATACCCACAAATTTAACGATATCAAGTGATGCATTTATTATCAAACAATTTAAAAGTATATTAAAAAATAAATCATTTTCATTTAAAGTCAGTTCTCGTAGTTATAGCCTCAGTAGAAGACTTAGCCTGCATACTGACCGCCCAATCTTGAATACCTCAGGTGATGTTTCAGTAGTCAATCCCGTGTTATCGAGAAAAGAGTTGATGAACGTTTATTTTCCCCTTTAGTCGGCGTGTGGGGAAAAGCCCATTTCTGCCGCTGGCATTGTAATGATTATATTTTCCCCCTATAGTAGCCGAGAATGTGTTAAGCGTCATCGTGCTGTCTGACGTAGTCAGATCGAGGCCCCCGAAATTCATCGTGGCAAGGGGCTAGAAGTACGCCTGTCGTTGGCCTTGAGCACCATACAGGTGACAGTAGATTTGCCTAAGGGACGATAGATGGCGACACCACCTATCTCCACCTCCACAATTTAGGCATGGAACTGAATGGGAGGGAAATATTCTTCAGTCCCCTGCGCTCGTGATTCAGCCTACAAGATTTTCGGACCCACTGATTTAACGAGCGCGTACTCTGTGTGTACTCGGAAGGTACTTAGTGGCATCCGGCATCGAACCCAGGCCTTCCGGTCTGGAGTCTGATGCTCTAACCACTAGGCTACCCACGACCCACTGCGAAGAGCTCATACTTTAGTCTAGTTAGTATTCCGCTATTTTATATCTTTTAGCAGGCCAGTCTTAGGTCTTACATGAAAGTGGTCGCCCCCAAATGTCTTGGCGGATCACCGGTCGATCGCGATCGACTTAATGCCTACCCTGGCTCTAAAGCAATGCATGGTAACATTGATGTCATATCGTACGTGAAAGCACAAAAATCTAAATGTGACAACGTGATGCACGTGAACACGTGGTCAACGGTATTTATTCCGAATGGTGAGTTTGAATTCTGATGTCACTAATGACTAGCCGTTGAGAGGGACTAATATACGTTAAATCTCTGAAAGCTCAAAGTCCTCGTGTAGGAAAGTGTGATAAATTAGCGAATTCGGTACCAACTGAGAGATGTCGTCTTCGTCTCTTAACCGCGGTTAAAAATTACAAGGTCCGTTGCCAACAGCGCTACTATCTTTTTAAAATGTGACCTTAATACACAATCAGTCAAAAAATTTAATTTAGTATATATAGAGCATGTGTATATTGATGATTCTAAATTAACCAATATTAATTTATTATAACAATAATATACTTAAATGATCAATTCCTTCCTTCCTCAGTGGCTCGACAGCCCAGGGTAGGCCTTGGCCTTCTCAAGAAGCCTTTTACAGGCCAGCCTTCTTCCTGCCAGTGCTCTCTAATCCTTAGTTCTCAAAACTAGGAGATCTTTTTCTAGGCTATCAATCCATCTAAGATTTGGCCTGCCCTTTCTTCGTGTGCCTATTGGTTGGGCATTGAAAATGTTTTTAGTGATGCGGTTTTCGTCCATTCTGACAACGTGACCTGCCCATTTAATTCGTTGTAGTTTGATGAAGTTAACAATGTCAGATTCATTATATGATTGATAGAGGTCGAAATTTGTTCTCCATCGCAACGTTCCATTTTCCTGAATTCCTCCAAAAATAAATCTTAAAATCTTCCTTTCGCGTAGATACTTATCATATTTTCATCCGTTCGAGACATGGACCAAGTTTCACATGCACAAGTTTTAATATTGATCTTAAAAGACTTTCATACAATACAACTTTTGTTCTTTTTTTATTAAATTCGATTTCAAATATTTTCGTATTCCATTAAGACTAAATGGTCAGTTAAAGGTTATAATTGTTACTTGTATATTTTTACCATACCTTTAATTCATTTCAAAAATAATTTCTCTCATTTATGATTTTTGATTATTTTTATTTCACCTCTTTTATCCTCTCACAGCATAGCACGTTGTAAATAGTTGGTTTAACCATTGTTCAAAAAAGTCTAGATTCTTTTCAAACAGTGGTTTGTGTGGCACTACGACGATGCCAATTCAAAGCAAGCCAACCAATTAATTTACTACCCGTTTTTATAGAGGAAGGAATTTTTTAAATAGATAGAAATTGATTGTTGTATTAAAGTATAAAAACGAGTTATTTGTATTGCATGGTGTTATTTAGAGTCACGGTCAATTAAAGAAACACAAACGCCAAGGACAAATTGTTTCTTTTGAATCAAATATACAGTTACAACAGCCATAATAAAAAACACTGGCATATCTTTTTCTTTTAAGCTTTCTTTGTGATGCGCGCATGTGCATTCAAATATTTTTAAGAAGTGTTCTTGCAGTATTACATTAGCTATATATAGTTAAATTTTTGATTATCTTTAGTATTCTAGTCAGATACTTACAAAACATGGATTTACAAACTCTTAAGAGATAACAAAAGAGATTCTTTTTGAGATAAATCGAACTCTATAATAAATTTAAAGAAGAATAAATGTGCATGCTGCTTAGCTAATGCCTGATCTTATACATTTCTTTTGCTGTATATATCTGACGTATGGACGCGTATACCTATACTTTCAAACTGTTTTTTTTTTTTTTTTAGGTATATTCGCTGTATTCGCACACCTTTTTTTACGTAGAAAGCCTGAAATGTGTAGAGGCAATACTTTTATCTTTTAAGTCTTTTATTCGAAGTACACTCATTGCCATAAATATTTGCGCACCAACAAAAAGTCGTCAAAATGAAACGAAATTTTACATATGTAAGTGATACTTTGATATAAGTAAGTGTTTAGAAAATCAAAGAAAAGGGATCCTTTATTGTAGAAAGAAGTACAAAGGAACGGAAGTTTTAGTACTCTGTTAAACCCCATCTATATATAGCGCGAATGCACGATGCAATATAAAGGCGAGAAACGAAATTATAAAAAGCTCCGTATGATGTCGAACATATCTTTTCCCCCAAAATTCCCCTTCGCGCCCCCTAGTTCGACCAACATCCATCAAAATGTTTCCCGGATATGGTCGATTGGTGGCAAATCTGGGGATAGAGCAGGCCAGGAAAGGGTGGTAATGTGGTGGAGGCAGTCTGGTGACTTTCTTGCTGTGAGTGGCCGAGCATTGTCTTGTTGAAAAATAGCTCCTGGGAGCCCTGTCATGAGTGGAAACACATGTGGCTGAGACGTACCACTCGTACGATGCTCAAATCGTACTAGTAATTTTAATTTTAATGAGAGCACTCAAGCCAAACTCTTGGGATCTTTAACATGCCATATAATCATATAAATTCTCATGAGCCCTTATGATTAAATTAACTACGTATTTAAAAAATGTCGCATTAAAACATCGCAAAGATTGCCAGCGACGGTCCTCGGGACTCAGAACCACGATTAAGTGACGAAGGCCTTTGATCTGGTATATCCCCCTCCTATAATTATTTTACTCCACACCACGTGAAGATTAGTGATTCAATGGGCTAAATTTTTGGAAGTCACATGATAAAAGCAATCAAATGTTCTCCATTGAATTCAAAACTGACATTGGACCTGTTCTACTTGTAAAATCTAGATAAAATTTCAAATCAAATTTGATAGTTGGATAAAATGCTCAAGTATTTTAAAACACTTAATATAAAATTTTTCAAAATTTTAAAAAGTCTTGTATTGTGCGTGTATTTTGTGTTATTATTATTGACAAAAATATGCACTCTTTTTCAGAGAAAGTTTTCGCTAAAAGCAAAAATTTGCAACAGCAAAGCTCATGAACTGATTGACTAGAAACACGTGATTGTAGTTATCATGTGACTAAATAATGTCACGTGAATTTAGCTCAGGGATCGGCAACCTTTTATTTGGGGGCGGCCAAAAATCACCAAATTTTTATTCAGCTTTTCCACACGGGTTTTAAATTTTTGGGAAAAATTCGATTCTCGTGATAATGCATGCAGAATTAAAAGAACAGGGGAAAAAATTAATTTTAAATCCAGTTTTTTTTATATATTAAGTTTGCATCATTTAAAAATATTTCTTTATATAAAAATAAACAGCATAAAATATATAAGTGTTTCTTCAACAAAGTAAAAAAAAATTAAAACTGTACAAATATTATGTATATTTAAACATATTTATTGAAACAAGAAATAGACAACATGAAATATACGTATTTCCCTTCATTATAATTAAATAAAAAGATAATTTTTATTGTGCGAACCTAGTGCTTACACCGCTTCACTTCCATGTCGCAAAATCAGGAGTATAATTTGTGGCTTTCAATTTGACACGATTTAGAGCCGGGGTGTATTATGTCGATCGCGATCGACAAGTGGACCTCTAAAATATATTGTGGTGACCGCTTTCATTTAGATTTAACTATTATTTCATCATACGAAGGTCTGGAAATATTTTTAATATACGGAAGAAAAAAATCGAATCACAAGAGAAAATTTCGTTAAATTAAAAACGATATTTGTAGGTTATTTTAAGAAGAAAATCGTAAAATATTCCTAGTTCCAGGGGCAAAATAGAGTTTTGTAAAATGAAGGTCCGACTGTATCGTAGACCATCTTTTAACTCACTATACCTACGCCACTAGGTGGACCGCAATACCTTGAAAAAATTAGAAGTAACCCGTGCCCTGGAAAAGTTTGCCCACCCTTGATTTAGAGTGTTTAGTTGTTAAGCAATTTTTTTCCGGACTCGGAAATATTTTTCGTTTGAGGAAAGATTTTTTACTTTGATATGTAGAACCAAAAGCGGAAAGCAGAAGTACATGTAATTTTCTCTCTTCAAACGATCTCTCATCTCCACCAATAATATTCAATAATTTACTAAATAGCTGTAAATTTATCTTTAGAGTTATCTTTCAGAACTTTTTGCAATTCTGTAAATGTCCATAATTCTAAAGATGTTCAACAAATAAGTTCCATTACAAATTTCTCAACTTCCATCCACTCTAAAATTGACAAATGTGTAGAGTAGTGCTGAGTGCCACTGAGAATTGTACCACGTACCACACGTGGCACGTGTGTCATAGGTTGCCGACCCCCTGATTTAGCCCATTCCATTTGTGACGAGGGTCCTATTCGCGACTTTCCACTAATCCTCTTGGAGAAAATAATTTTAACTGTTGTAATGTCGTCATCCCATAAAATTAATTCTTTACTTGGTAGCGTAGGACCCAAGCTTTTTGCCAAAAAAGGCTTTTTATTCCAAATTCATTAAACTGAACATAAAATTCAATAGTAAAGTTTGCTCTTCTCGGCCTTTCGCTGGACACACACATACACACACACACACACACAATGATCCTAATTTACTTTTTCAAGTATTTGGATTCAATAGAATTCAGCAATCTTTCAACAATTTTTTTGAAGAATATGCATTTTTTTTAAAGTTATACTTTTTTGGGGGGTTAGAGAAATAGGATGAGGGTAAATTTTTACAATGCGCGAGCACCCCGTCACGGGTGTGACGTAGAACCGTCACGGATGCGAAAATCCTTTGTCTAGAAATATACAGAACGGGACACAAATCATTCCCTCCTTCAAAATTCTCAGAAAAATATTTCTCTTCACTTCCCTGAAGAAGGGAAGACCCGGGATCGAACCAGAGACCTCTCGACCTGCAGCCGAATGCTCCACCACTGAGCTATACACCCGCGTCAACGAACCTTTGCTTTGTGCTCCGTAGGAACGTATACGAAAATGCTTTGTCTAGAAAAAACAGAAGGGAAAAATTTCCCCCTTCAAAATCCTCAAAAATTTTTTCCCCTTTTTCATTTCCCCTGAAAAGGGGCCCCGGGTAAACCCGGACCCCCGACCTGCGCCAAATGCTCCACCATGAGCTATACACCCGGTCAGAACTTTGCTTTGTTCCCCTAAACGAACGAAAATGCTTTGTCTGAAATATCAGAATGGGACAAATTCCCGCCTTCAAAACCCTCAAAAATTTTTTTCTCTTCACTTCCTGAAAAGATTCCCAGTTTAACCGGGATCACTCGATCGCAGTCGAATGCTCTACCACTGAGCTATCCCCTCGGCCAACCCTTTTGCTTTGGTTCCGTGGGAAGGGATAAAATCGATTAGAAATAGCAGAACAAAAACCCTCCCGATTATTGGTCCTATTGTCCCGTGGGGGGGTGTTTATTTAAATCGTGATTATTCCCGATTTGGCTGGTCCCCATTGACTGGGGTTGTATTTCAACCTGCTCGTGACCGCCTTTCGTCCTTTGGGCCAGCTTGCCCGCTAAAAAATTTTTTAAAAAATTTTAATCTTGTTACGCCAAGAAGCTAACTTTTTACTGCGTACATAAGTACACAACCTTTTTTTTTTTTTTCAGATCCATGGAGTTTTGATGCCTTCCATATTTTGTATTGGTTGTTTTCTGAGAACAAAGAATACCTTCAAGGTCATTAGGCAACAAAAATTCTTGCACTGATTTGTTTTTCCGTATAGCATTTGTTATTTTTTCGTAATTGTATTGCTAATTTTTTTTTTGTCTTTGTTCTCTAACATTTTAATTCTCTTTATAATTTTTCCGACCATTTTTCCTTCACTTAAGCCGTGATCGCTTGCCCCCGTGTTTTGTTGAGTCAAGTCCGACTCCATTTCGTGTTATTGTTTTTGTAATTACTCATCGGTTTACTTTAATGTCTGTCATTAGGTGATGTGTCATTGTTTATTAAACCACGGAAAAAAATAATTTTTATTACATAATAGAGTGATTGTGGTTTCTGGTAAGTATCAATGATTTGTTGTCTTTTGCGTTACGTTTAACAACAACAACACGTTTAAACACATTTTTTTTAAATTTAATGTTTTGGCACTAATTTGATTCCGTGAGCTACACGCCAAGGTGTTGCGCACGTTCGCCAAGTTGGGCGATAACATTAGGGTATGGTTACCTTAATTTTTAATGTTCAGTAATGTGATTGTCACCCTCTCTCTTATTACGTTTATTACAGTTAATTTTGGTACTTACGTGTTATCGCAACCTATATTGAAGACATTATATGAAACGAAGCACATGATTGCCAATTCAGCGCGTACAACACATGCGAAAATGGGATTGCCAAGTTGGCGAGTTATCTTGAACGTTGGTGATCGTTTCGATAATACGTAAATACCTTAATTTTTGGCTAAACCGCAGAATCAGTCACTAGTTGGCGCGATTAATTTTCGCACTTTTTGTTGTTGTTACTGATGCCACCTGATCGGTAAAGGCCAGATCAAGGCCCACGAAATTCATCATGACAAAGGGCTAAGTGTCGTTAGCCGTAGCTTTGAGCACCATAGAGGTGACAGTACGATTTGGCCCGTTTCCACCCCAATTTTGAGGGAGGACACCTGGGGTGGTCAGGGGCCTCCCACCTCTCTACTCTTCCACCAACCACACGAGAGGACTTGCGGCTCGACGGCTATTTAGAGTACCCCATGCTGCAAAGGCAGTATACATTTACAAACATCCATGTCTTCTCCGGGATTCGAACCCAGTCACTACGGCACCGCAGTCAGCTTCTCTAACCAACACTTTTTTCCCATGACTAATAAATGCACCAACTATGGTAACCGAACCAATCTCGAAGCTGTGCAGGAAAGATAGTATAAAAGCATTTTCAGGCATGTACAGAATGTTTCTTAGAGTGAGAATAGTTTTGTAGAATTTGGTTCTGTGATTACCAGCATTATTTTTATTGTATTACCACCACACCAACGGGAGGACGTTTGAGCTCTCAACATAATTAACGGGCATCACTCCCCTACACGGTAGGTCTTTAGTGGTACTGGGATCGAACTCATGACATGTCTGCCATGATTCTATACCTTGACCAGTGGGCTACCGCGGCCACATTATATTAGTGAAAGTACCTCAGAATTTTGATTCACAGTCAAGGGATTGACATTTTACCTGGAAACCTCCTCCAAATTTCCTCACTACTTTAATGAGGAGGACTTTAAGCATCGACAAATTTTACTTTCATCAGTCCCTCTACACGGTGGGTCTTCAAGATTACGATACAAGGATTCGAACTGACCGTGGTTTGAAGATTCTAGCCGAATGATGACTTTTTGTACACAATAGATTTTAAACAGTTCCAGAAAGACATTAATTAAAGCCTGAATTACTTTGTGTGTTATGTATTTGTTTAAATATAAATTGATCTAAGGCATCACAATCGGTACATTTAGAAATAATATTTAGTTTATTTCTCACAATTTCTTTCTTTGAAGTTATATAAAGCGTTTTTATTTTAAATTTAACACTTTGTACGCAACTGTAATACTTCTGTTACAGAAAGATTTGTTAATTATGTATTTCATATATAGGTTGTACACGCAGAATTCAATTATATCCGTGAAATACCCAGGGACATCTTAAGATTTCTTGAGTCCCTGGACCCAATCTATAAATACCCTATCTGTAAAAGTAAACAGTATATAGCATGCAATGTCAATTACTCGTACAAAAGGTAATTTGAAACAAATAAATGTGTACGACTCACGGCTCGACCGATGATCGCATTTCGACTCAATGAATTGAATGATTGTGTATGGTATTAGGCCAAGGCTACATACTATAATACAGTCGTGCTACTATTGCCAATTGACATGAAGTTTGAAATTCTCTGTTTTTCGGGGAATACGTACGAGAATTATATTTGACCATTAAAATTATCTTGCTCACTATCTTATTAAGATTGAGTCGAGAGAAAACGGGCCCCTACCGAGGGTGAGGTCCTGGGTCCGGGTCTAGTTGGTCCATGCTTTAAGACATCCCTGAAAATACCCTTGATGGTAAGAAAATATCATTAATTTAAAGGATATAAATAGAAGAAATTATCTCTACTTTTGATTTTAAGTCTTAAAGCATATTTTGTAGATATGGTTGACTGCTTGATTGTTTGTAGAGTTTAAGGCCTCTTACTTAAGGTATCCGACTACGTTCGAAACCGTGATTTTAAAAAAGCGCATAAATGTTCATGATATTTAGTGTCACTTAGATAAATCTTAAATTTTTTTAAAATTTTG
>BMAV01026197.1:7776-20735 GCA_019973955.1 Trichonephila inaurata madagascariensis | reverse complement strand
GGCTGGGGGGGAAAAAGGGGAAAACTCAGGTGACGTCCTGGGATTTATCCGTGATGAAGAAAAAAATGTATGTACATACAAAACGAATGCATTACGTTTTTCCTTTTTTTGAGAAATTTTCTTACTCTCTTGATGTCAGAACTTCCTGATTTTTCTATGTTTAGCATTAAAATTTTCTTTTGTCTTTTGCTTCTTTCCTTCCTCAAATGAGAAACTCAAATTTGCTTTATAAGTACAAAAGCAAATAAAAACATCACGATTATTAGTATTATTTTTGAAATAGAATGCGTCAAAGAGAAAAGTGTCGTGGATTACGTAAGCTATGGTACAAGAGAATGTATTCATATATTTAGAATAATCAATACCAAAAATCTTTAAGCATTTCGCAGTTATCAAATAATTTTAACTAAAATTAACGAGCTAAAGAGAGGAGGAAAATCGGAATTTCACGGATTCTTCCAACCTCCTGAGATGTCAAACATTAAAATTGTGTAACGATTTGTCTGTGCATTAAATATGAGTGAGGGGCGAGGACCCTGTTCCACGTGTCACTCCACAGTATGTAACAAAAGTGTTTACGTAAAAAAACTATTTTATTGGTTGATTAGGTATACACTTATATTACAATATTAAAAAAAATATATGGCAACTTTTAATAGCAGGACTAAATTTTGAAAATTTTAAGGGTACCAGCACATTATATACTTTCAAAAAATCAATTCTTCAATCAATCAATGCGTAATTTCAAAGTAGAGAGTAGAGAAATATGAAGGCTCATGAAAAGTCTTCGCACATAACTTTTAAAAATTCTTGAGATTGTGGAGTCTTTCTTTATAAAGTTAACAATCTTTACCGCACCTTAGAGAACGAGTTTCAATTCTTTTGGAAGGTGCTTTGTGACTAGATTTCGGCCGCGGTAGCCTAGTGATGAAGGCATTGGATCGTAGTTGGCGTGTCATGAGTTCGAGTCCAGTGCCACTAAAGACCCGCCGTCTAGGTGAGCGATGCACGTTATATCTATCGATAGCTCAAACGTCCTTCCGTTGGCGTGGTGTGATAGTTAGGAGAGTGGGGGTGCCAGCTCAAGTGTCGTCCTCGTCACTTGATTATAGTTCAGATTTACGAGGTCCGTCGCCAAAAGCCTTCGCGTTGCTTAACAGTACGACGTTAATATTCACTCACTCACTCGCGACGAGATTTTGCCTGTAGAAACGTAGCAGTCGTTCCAACTTACATTAGGAGCGTCCGAGAAGAAAAATGTATACACCTGATATTGACTTGGCACCATCAGTACACAATCCGCAAGAATTTAACCATTACCTTTCAATGTAAAATAATCAATACCTTTAAATATTTCTTCATCCGTTGTGCGCATGGAAAGTATATGACAAAGTAAAAGATTCTCATCAAATTCATTGTCTTTAATATACCTAGCAACAACAGGCAATACAGCATTGTTTGTTACATCTGTGGTCTCACAACTTATGAGAATTTTTTTTATTCTCTCTATCACTGTTTCTTTTATATCCTCGGACATATCGTGAATTCTTCTCGATACTGTATTGTTTGAAAGAGGAATATAGCTATATTTCTTGAATATATTTTTGGTCATTCATAAGGCCAACGACATCCTTTATACAAGGTAAAATTTATTTTTCTCCTATTTGATGACTATAATCACATTTGGTGATATGGTAACTAATACGATAACTAACATCTACTGTACGTTCACTATCAATCAACAGGTAGAATGTAAGATAATATAGACACGTTCTTTTTCTCTTTTAAAGATGTACAAAAATCACAATATTTGGTTTTGTTATCCGTATGTTTTGTAAGTAGATGTTGCGAAAGAAAC
Source organism: Trichonephila inaurata madagascariensis (assembly GCA_019973955.1). Lineage (NCBI taxonomy): Eukaryota > Metazoa > Arthropoda > Arachnida > Araneae > Nephilidae > Trichonephila > Trichonephila inaurata. The sequence goes on along the minus strand of BMAV01026197.1, from coordinate 18,877 downwards.
GAAGGCTTAATGCATGCATTTTAAAACACTGTGTCTGCTTGCGGAGCGCCGAGCCGGTAGACACACACTTCAGCCAACGCAGAAAAAACTTCGTCTTCCGGCACCCCCTTATTTCAGATATTTTATTCATTTTCTACTGCAATTTTGTAAACCAAGCTTACTATTTTAAACTAAAAAGGGTATATCATTGAGCAAATGTCATCCACCCAAATGTGCGAGAAAAGAGATTAAGATCTCTTTCAGAGATCGTTTGCTCTAATAAATGTCAACAAATACCCCAACACTACACACTTCGGCTTAGGATATATATAGTCTTCGTCTCCAATATACGAAAATCTATACTTTATATACACATCCCAATATTTTCTCTTAACGCCTCTTTGAAGACCTGATGACTGCGCGATGTCAGCTTTCTGCACCGAAACTTCAAACTGGCTATTTGTAGAACTCGGCAATACATCACTGTTCGAGTTTTGCTTCAGATTTACGCACGTACCGGTTCTTAAACATTGATCCATGGCTTATTAAAAAAGAGTGAATCAATACGGGAATCAATGAACAATGAATTTTAAGAAACAAAGACGATACAATCACTAATTTGTTACTTGTAAGCGGCGCAGTGAAGTGAACGAGAGTGCAGCGACATCACAACTTTTCAGCCTATCTGAATATCCTATCATTCAGTCGTTTCTCTGCTAAAAAAATTATATTGTGTGGTTTTCTCATGCGAGCATACTTCTATTTATTTACATTCTATCGCTAAAAATTTCTGTTACAAAAAATTTACCATTCATCAAAATACAAAAAAACTTCTAAAACTTAGATAATTATTGAAAGCCACCGCAGTGATCTCGATGACGCAACGCGTGGAGTCAAAAAAAAGCACCTTTTGCCGATTGGGCTAGTTTTATTCTAAAAACTGCATTCTGTTAACTGTAAAATTAACAGAGAAATCAATGTGTTTTTCAGTGTTGCCCGGGATTCTTTTTTGTCTATGTAGATGCTGTCCTCGCGAAGTGAAAAAAAAATTGTTATAGTAATCCTTGGAGTGATTATTACTTTTACCTGCATTGCTGTAACCCAGTGAGTTCACCAATAATAACCTAGCTCATAGACATTCACTTTTAAACCAAGCAAAAATATAAATAAATTAAACAAAGTTTTAGAAAATGTAAAAGTTAATTTAAAATGCTAATCAATAACTGCAGTGTAGGATTTTCAGTCAGTAAATGAAAAGAAATAATTATACATGACTCACACAACAAAAGGACTTGTAAGAACTACAGGGACGACGACATGTCAAGTTACTGATGGCTAAAGGCTAAATTTAAAAGCGCACTCCAAAAAAAAAAGATATCGATTGTGTGAGTATATCGATTGTGCCGGATTTTCGATCATCGACTGTACATATTTAGTGTATAATATTATTAATTAAAATAATTTATGAATTAAAGGAAAAAAGTTTCTATGATATTTTTTGATTTATTTTTAAGCACGTCATTTACTGATTATTTTTCGCGTACCACCAACCAGCAGAATCTTATTTATTAACTGAACCGACAGTTGTAATTAAATGGAGTATCTTAGCATGACTGCCATACCTCCAGTCAGGAATTATTTATTTTAATTAAAATAAGTATGGTCAAAATTTTAATTGATAGATGCAATTTCTTGTTTATTTAAAAGTAATTCTTCTTTAACATCGTGAACTTCAGAAGTTGGCTTTTTAAGAATACCGGCAGTGTATCTTTTTCTTTGAGTAGAGAAATATTCAATTTGTGTTTTTCTATCTTCTTTTTAATGTTTTCAGTTGAGGCTTCCCCAATATTTTAATTCTTTTATTATTGTGTTCTGTGTTATTGTAACAAATATTTAATATATTATCTAGGTTCCTAGGAATTTTACTTTCCTCTTCTAGTGTAGATTCACATTAATCAATGAGAGCAAGAATGCATTCTTTTTTTAGATAAATGGTCATCATTATCAGCAGATTTAGAGCTACAGGGTAAAACTTCAAATATTTCTTTTAAAATATCATTTTAATTTGAATTAATTTCTTGTATATGTTCGTCATGTGTATCGTCATTTCAAAACATTTGGCCAACTTTATGGATGTGCTTGCAAATATTTCCTCTTATCAAACTGCACACAAGTGCATGTAGAGGAATGTGTGCAAAAATTTTGCAGGCAGTGCATTTTATGTGACATAATCAATGGCTTTCTTTTTCTTTCTTACATATTAGGTAGTTGGAATGATTGGATTCTATTACCCACTCTCTCTCCATTATGTGTCAATTTTTCAATTTTATTGCTTTGAAGCTCTACGCCTAATCTGTGGCTTTTGACAATTTTTCATAGTTTATCAGAGGAAATGTTTTTTTGTGATTTTTACTAAGCGTTGAAATATTGTCTGTTAGAAGTTTTAAGAGACCATCTAATGCAACTTCTAATCTTTTTAGATGTTTTTCATAAAAATAATGATACTTAATTTTCTAATGTAGGGAATCCAAATACATATTTGTATGTATACAGAGGCCCTTTCTATAACAATACGCCTATTTTTCAGCTCTCTGAGTATAATTTTGCTGGAAATATTTTCCAAATTCAGAAGTGTCTGAGTCATTTATCAAATATTTTATGAATTGCTTCATTATGTTGGAAAAGGTTTCCAAACACAATTCATCTTTCACTGTCTTTAAGGCTATATTAACTATTTTTCTCTTTTCATGATTTTCATTTTTAAATTGTGAAGCATATTTCTAGTAACGTGCCAAGCACACATTAAGACATTTTTAACAGTGCCCAGTTGCAAGCATTATAGAATGCTAGAGCATCATCGGTCATAAATGAATTGAATGAATTTTTTACAATACTAAAATAAATTTTAAATACTAAAACAAAATGCCCTAAGTATTCCATTTTTATGTTCATCAACTACAAGAATTGAGTATAAATTAAAACTATAGCTGCTTAGCCCATGTGTTCCAGTAATGCAAATTTTGTCCTTTTTACATTTTGTAATAATTTCCTTCTGAAAATGAGTTCATAGTCATTCCCTGATTGCCCCTGCTCTTTAAAAAACCAATATAATTTTCTCCATAATTTCGCATTTCTTGGGCCCATAGCTTGACACTCTTTGCATCAACTTCGCACACATGCCTTTTCATATAACCATTAATATTGAAATCTCTTATAATGTAATAAATGTCCTTTCTTTCAATAAACATTTATATGCCACTCTTAACAGTAATTTCTTCTCTAAAATCCTGAAATATTTTTTTTCACTAACACATTTTAATCTTCCTGAAAAATAAATAAATAAATGAAACTATCAACAGCAACTAATAATAATATAACTAACACTAAAGGAACTAATAAACATAAAATACTACACCAGCAATAGCTGTCCTATCAGACTCTGATATCTTAAGTGTTCTGAGTTTCACGATTTTCCTGCTTCGGGAAATACTGCACTATTACATTAAAAAAAAAATTTTTTTTTGTAGGGGAATTTGCGCTATCTGGATCCACTCCTGAAAAGAAGTCCTCTAGTTTGGAGACACGTTATTCTTTCACTACCATTTAGATACCCTCGTAATTTATAGATTTATTTCCATCAAGAAAGTTTTGCAGTGACCTCAATAAATGATAGAGCCTTTTGAGGAGAATATGCTGATGAGGTAAAGTTTCAATATCCAACTCTGAAATTTTTTGTGCGGTTTTTCTTGCCACGTGTGGTCAACGAAAGACGTTTTCGTTGAATTTCTTTATTTAAAACATCAAGTAGCGAACAGAAGCGATCAGCATCAATTATTTCATTTTCTTTCAGCAACTCATGGTGTACTACACCCTTGCGATCCCACCAATAACAAAGCATGAACCTTCTTCTAAAGCACGGTGGCTTAAGATATGAACGGTGGTGTCTCTCCTTAGTAAATAGACGCCTTTTTTCTATCCACGTGTTTATACAATATCCACTTTTCATTTCCAGTCGCCAAGATGTCCAAAAACGGTTCCCTTTTTTGGCGGGCAAGATTTGAAGAACACGTCGAAATTCTGTTCAGTAAGTTTTTTTTAAGTGAAATTTCTTTGGGTTCGAGAGTGAAGGAGAAATTTTCCCAGTTTTGCTTTAGGGTGAAGAAGGGAACGGAAGTAGTCTCCCCCCATTCCCTCGAATTGTCGCCATGGTGAGGAGATAGCGAGCGGGAGGAAAAGGGGAGCGGGGACACCACGTGACTTTCGTCATATCCGTGAAAAAGTTGGATCATTGCCCAACTCACCGATTGGTCAGCTTGCCAACGTTCCGACTGCAGGTCCTTTTCCCCCAGACCCGGGAACATCTATCAAGATCATCAAGATCTCTGACTATCATCGTTTGATCTTTGTACAATATGATAACTCTGATTCTTCTTGGTATTGCTTTTTGTGTAGCCAGCAGGGTAATTTCTTTGAGGATGTCTGACCAATGGAAGATACCAGAAGAAAAAGATAATGGTAGAATATGTCCTGATTGGTTCAAGTTTCATGAAGAAGAGCTAATTTTATGGGAACCTTTGTTTAATAAAGAAATTATGTAGAAGTATATACAAATTTTAAACGACTTGATGTTGTTGTTGTTGTTTTTTCCTGCTTTGTCAGTGATGTGACACAATTTTCTTAATTCAACAGATTCATATTGTTAAGATTTTGAACACTATTGAGAAACTTCATGGAAATATTTTCAATGATTATTCTGAGAAAAATAATATTAACTACTTAGAGTGTTTTATCGTGTTGTACAATAGCATACACACACTATTCTTATATAAGCAAACGCACTATATCTTCTATTCTTATGTTTTAAAAAAATTAGGCGAGAGAAAGAGAAAGCTCCAAGTCGAATATAATCTTTATGTTAAAAATTAAAAATCCCTTTGTGTATGAGAAGAGATTAAACCAGTAGCGTACACAGACGGTATTACTAGAGAAATGATTGCAATCTAATGTGACAAGGCTTCAATTTAAGCTAAAAACAACTGAAAAAAAGTTGGCATTTCAACTAAGCGTCGGAGACAAATTGAGACAATTATTTTACATAATGCAAATAACTTTTAACCATTTTTAAAAAATATATATACACGGATAAAAGAAATACACCAAAACTCTCTTCATTTTTCTTGTTTCCCTATTATTTTGTAAAAAAAAAAAGTAAAATAAAATTTTTATTGATACAAGTTATTGCTTTATGTTACACCCGTAATGTTGTAGTATGTGTGAGCATAAAGGCAACCATGGGGATGCTTCTGGAAATTACTGGAGAAATCTACTAAAATCACAATCTATGACGCAAGCGTTTTTATCAACAATAAAAAATCCGTGCTTACTATAAATAGGGAGTCGCTCGCAGGAACTTATTTAGTATTGCCTTTATCGTTGAAGGGTCGACCAGCGATTTGGGATAAAGTCCGCTGTTCAGAAGGACGAGCGAGGGCTTGTGCATAATCTTGAACATACTTGTATTTCAGACATGGATAGTTGTATCTGAGCGCTGTAGAAGGTGTGAAGGCCTTTTGAGATTTTTCTGCGAATTCTGCTGCTGTGTGCTATATTTCAAGGATTCTTTTTCGACAGTAAAATTTCCATCTCTCCTGAAGAACTGTTTTGCTCTTTGAGACTGATAGCATAAAATCCTCGAATCCTTATCTAGGTAACAATATGCTCCCGTTTCAGAAATTAATGTCATTTCCTTTTTAAGGCTGTTTTCGCCAAATGTGCGAGAACGAGAATTTAACGCAGAGCACATTTTCAAACCAAAAATGCCTCAATTTTTATAAAAATTTGTGACATTGCACCTCATGCAATTGTTTATAATATAGTCGATCTAATCATCAGAATGCGTAATTCCACAAGTGAACTAAATTTGATATAGGAGTGCTACGCGCCAAGCTCTGTTTGGCATGATTCCTTAATCGCGCCAAGCAGTGGTAGTTGTCGAGTTACTTGGAATCCAAGATGGCGGCCTAGAGGTAACAAATCGTCAGGAAAATAATTGTAAAAAACTGTTTTTTTAAATATATTTCAAATGAAGGATATAGGAATAGATTAAAAATAACCAATATCAATCAATAATGAATGTCAATATAACATAATAAAAATTATATATAATAATAAGAATATTATGTAATTTATTATTATTATCATTATATAACATAATTTAATAGTAATTATGATATATGATAGTATTCATATAATTCTTATATAATAATAATTGTACATAATAATTATGTAATATAATTATTACATATAATAATACTCATATAATATAATTATTATATATAATAATGCTCATATTACACAGTTATTATATATGATAATGCTCATATTACACATTTATTATATATAATATTGCTCATATAATATAATTATTATATATAATAATGTTCATATAATACAATAATAATTATTATTAATGACTTAATAATAAGTATAAATAAAAATAACACGCATTTGTAAAATTTATAAAAAGTAAAATAAAAAATTATTATAAATAAATAATTTTAAAAACACTTATTATGTATAATAATTACTCTGTTTTATTTCGTTATAAATAAAACAATTAAATAATATATATAAAATTAATAATGAATATCAATTAATAAGTGCTGATAACTTGGAATATTTCAAAAAAACTGGTAGTTCCTTCAATGAATTTCTTCGAACAAGGAAAGTTCCAAAAAGTATTATTAAAAAGTAAAATAAAGTGCAAATGTGCGATTTATAACAAGAATTAAAAGCACACCAATCATTCTTTTAAAAAAAAAAATCCTTGTTCTCACCGAGATATTAGAAGTATCCATTTTCGAAAATAGCACAAAATACAACAGAGAACTGAAATAGTAGCTTGAAGAACAAATGCATTGGAAATGGTTAAATTTTTAAGCAAATCGAATTAAAATCGTCTGAAATTAATAGGGCTACCGCGGGAAAAAAACCAATAAAAATTAACTCTAATATACGTTACCCCCATGGCACACAAGCACATTTTACCACATGATAAAAATATCAAGGTAACCATTATGTAATATTATCGCCTAAAGTGGCGAACATAAACAACAACTTGGCGCGTAGGACTCCTAGATCAAATTAGCACTCCAGAAGAAGTTAAGCATTCTGATCACATTAGGCCGACGACATATTGTTCTTAAAATTTCAAAATATTTCACACATAATTAGTATCTTCTTTTAACAAAGGGATTCTTCTTTTATTAAAGGGGTAGCTCATTCAGCATTATGATATAGGAGAAAAAAGGCGAAACACATTTTGTGAGAAAAAAAAAGTCAGTTTGTATAAAAATGAGTAGTATGATAAAATAAGTGATTCTCTAAATGATAGCGAAGCCAGAATATATAATATTAATGATTGAGTACTTTTACTTGTGAAAAAATATTCGGAATTTGGGTCCTATTCTTGAACATTAGCCGAAGACAGCCTTAAATCAAAAGACGAGAGAATGATTTTGATTACAGTCGAAAGTCAAAGAGATTAACATTTAAATAGCAATGGATTTAACATGATTTAACATGATATGTAGACATAAAGCATTACGAATTATTCTTTGGAGCATTAACGTTATATCTTGCCCTATTAGTTAATAACACTAGGCGGGAGAGGCGGCCGATTTGACAATCCAATCCAGAATTCTAATTATTTTCTTTTGAATGGTGCACAAATAACACTACTAGCGACATCTGGTGATTTTTATCATTTAAAGTTAGATTTCTAACACAAGCGGATATCTTCTGGCAAATATTAAAGGATATACCCAAATAATAAAACATACTTTTACGAAAAGTCATATTTAATTCCAATGCAGTAATAATTAGTAATAATTTTAAAATATTGCTATGTGATAAAAGAAAAAGAGATTTTTCTTTTAATTGCTTACGATGTATTAAAAACAGAAGAAAAAAAAAATTCTAATTATGAAATCTAATAATCCATTTGCATGAAATACAATTTCATTTAGAACTACTTCTTTCGTTGAAAATAGTAATAGCAAACTGACATTTAAATTTTGCATACCAGAATGTGTGAAGAAAAGAAAAAAAAAGAAATACATCCAATACTTACTATGTTAATTATTCTTAGACGAATAGTCATTCAAAATTTGTCATTTGCATTTAAAAGAATATATAAATCTTTATCATATTTCAATTATAAAATAGAAAAGAAAAGTATATATGAACCATACATTTTATATTTCCCCTAAGGTTCTCTTCACTTAACTACAATAGCGGCATCTGGTGATTTTGATTTTTTTTTAATGTAAGTTTCAGTTCGGCTTGCTTACTTAAGGTAGGATAACTCAACTTTCTATGAGTTTCTTAACCGAATGCAACTCTGTGGTCAATATGGAAGAAATTATAATAAATGTGGTAGCCAACATACTACACAATCAAGAATTGAAACAAAAATTACATCAGAATTACGTGATCCACATCTTCGTTTCTAGAAGAATACTTGATAAAAATTCCTCATTTTCTTTCAAAAGAATCAATCTTGATTATTCAAGTACCAAAGAGAAAACAGCGTGATAATACAGAGTTACATAAAAACACTATTCTAAATATTTTCCGTTTTTATCTATAAAAACTAGTCACTATATTTAACAACACTAGCGCCATATACTGATTTTCATATATTAGAGGTCGTTAGTACTTGCTTATTTCAAGAAGAATATGTTAAGTGTAATATTTTAATGGACGGACGTCCATTTTACGGACTCTTATCGGATCATAGATTTTTTAGTATATTGATAATGAATCTCCATTTAACGAAATTTCCGCATTACGAACTCTTTTTCAGGATTTCGCTACTTCTTTAAATAGAGGTCCTACTATACTATACAGCCTGTTGTGTGTCATCCAATTCTACTGTACATAGGAAAGGAATTTTAATAAAGGCGGATGCCAAAGGAATAAACTATTAATGCACACATATTGTTGGTGCATAAACTGTTGCAGAGCTTGTAAGTTATCATCAAATAATAAGTGAGCATTCTATATCGCCTATAATAATTGACAACCTTTTTAGCACATTGGAATACAGTGATCATTCGAACTCTAATCAATAACACAACTCTTTGAAGAATCGTGTTAATGTTAAGAGATTAAAAAATTAACTAAAAATTAAATAGGCGTTGAATAGTCGTTATATTTTGGGCATCTGGAGACTGTAGAACAGTCCTCAATCTCATATCATGACAAGTCTTTGATGGGGGCTTGACGATTGAGGGGTTTTTCTTTCTGCTGAGTGGCATGATGGCGATTGGTTGGACGATGGAATCCGGAAGGCGTGGCTTCAGTGCTTCGTCTGGGTCGAAAGTTGGAAGAAATTTTGGCTTGAGTGATAGCTTAGAGGCTGCTCTCTGATTGGATGCTGGGTACAGTGATCAGTGACTCCAATTTGGCTTCCCTGGGGCTGAGATTCAGTTAATGGGGAGACGCTTGTCCAGTGGGTAAGAAGAAGAAAAAATATTGACAAAAATTTAAGAAAGTGAAATAATAGCTAACTATGATGCAATAAAAATTATTGCATTTGAGTAAATATTAAGGGGGATTATAAGAATCAAGAAGTATTCTTCTTGGCCTTTTTGTACTATCATTGGGGGTATAAGGAATTAAATTTTGCATATTAGAATTATTGGTATCAGGTAGAGCGTTAAAAAAGTTAATTGCAATATTCTGAATATGAGTTTTAAAGCTAGTAATTTTAAGAGCATTGCGTATGTCTTCATTGCGCATATATCTTGTAGCTTTGACGATCATACGTATAAGTGAATTTTACAAAGTATCAAGTTTATTAACGTTTGTATTAGCAGCATATCCCCAAACTGGACAAGCGTAAGCTATAATTGGGCGCATAACGGCTGTATAGAGAAGCACTTTGTTTTCTATACTTAAATGAGAACTCCGGCCTATTAAGGGGTAGAGTTTAAACATGATTTTCCGGAACTTATCGCGAGCGTATGAAATATGATTTTTCCAGGTTAGATGAGAATCGAAAATAATTCCGAGATATTTAGCTTCCTGAGACCAGGGGATCTGTTTGTTGTACATGATGAGCGGTGGTGGCAATGAGTGCTTTTTTGTGAAAATAATGACTGTAGATTTTCAACGTTGATACTGATTTTCCATTTATCGTAGTAATTTTGTAAAAGAAGAAGGTGTTTGTTTAATGCGTAGGAGATAGTTGTCAAGTTTTTGTATGTTGTGTGGATGGTAGTATCGTCGGCGTAAAGATTGATCTTAGTAAGAGAGTAATTAGGAATATCATTAATGTAGAGATTGAAGAGCAGGGGGACGAGCAAGCTACCTTGTGAACACCCTGCAGAAACATTGTGTGAGTTAGAAATCGATTCGTTGACTCTAATTTTAAAAGAACGGTTGGTTAGATAGGAGTGAATGAGGTGAATCACACACACACACTGAGGGGGAGGTAGGTTGTAGGAAATTAATTTGAAAGTGAGTCCATTAATCCAAACACGGTCGAAGGCTTTCTGGATATCCAGAAATACAGCTCCCGTGCTTTTCTTTTTCTGGAAACCTTCCGAGATGTGCTCCGTTAATTGTAATAGTGGATGTAAGGTAGAGAGCTTGTTAGTAAAACCATATTGGTTGGGAGAGAGATTTAGAAGGTTATTATCGTTAATGAATCTTTTCATTCTGTGTAGAATAATAGATTCTGTAAGTTTACCTAAAGGTGATAAGAGGGAAATTGGTCTGTAACTAGTAGCTAAATGAGGGTCTTTACCGGGTTTATTAATTGGAAAAATATTGGCTTCTTTCCAGTTATCTGGAAAGTGATGAAATTTGAGAATTTTATTGATGAGAATTGTTAGAATAAGGATTAATTTGATTGGAAATTTTTTTAACATGTGGTTAGTGATAGCGTCTTTACCGGGAGCCTTTCTGGCATTAACATGTTTAATGTAGTGGATAATTTCATCCGGAAGAGCAGGTTCAAGGAAGAAGGTAGGGGTGCGACATAACCATCCTGTGATGACTATGTCGTTCCGGATCCGCGTAAGCTAGAGGTGTGGGATTATCAAAATGATGAGAC
>BMAV01026196.1:0-24563 GCA_019973955.1 Trichonephila inaurata madagascariensis | reverse complement strand
GGGCGTCCAGGGCCTTTATTAAATTAAATTAATATGCATTATAGCATACTAACTATTTTATAAGCAGTAGCATATTTAATTACTCAAATCATTAGGAAATGTTGAAAAATAAATCTATAAACAACTGATAAGTATTTTTTTTCATAAATTTTTTTGAAAGTATCTAATAAATAAATACAAAAAAGAAATGAGTATTTAAATAATTAAAAAAATGAAATATACAAAAATAATGCTTTCCAGATTGTTTTAAAATTGCAGCCAATATTCAATAAAACTTTCAATTTTTTGTATACTAGCTCACAGGTTTTACAATAATATTGAAAATTTTTTTTGTCTAATGGCCAAAAACACTTGGTGCATATTGAAGTGAAATTATTATTATAATATCATAGAACTTTTATTGGTTTTTCAATTTAATGGTGACAAAATTAAATAATTAATTGAAATTGTAAAATAAACTTAGATTAATTGAATCATAAAATTTCTTTAAAAATTTATCTTGGAATGAGTGAAAGATATGTTACTAAAATTATAGAAAAATTCAAATAATTGACAATAACTTATATTTGAAAACCAAGTACAAGAAGAAAAACACTTAAATAAAGATTAAAGTTCTGATATTAATAAAAGAAACAAGCATTTATTAGAAAATACATAAATAAAATTATTGTTATGAGCAAACAGAAAGTTCACAAAAAAACATCATTTGTAATAGTAATACATCAACTAGTTTACAAATTTTCTGAAGCTTCATTTATTAACAAGCTAAAAAAAATCTAAAGTTTAGAATTTGAATAGTTAAGAAATAGATTATAAATTACTGGAAGTTATTTATTATTCTCTGATAAAAGTTAGTAGAATAATAATGGTCTTGATAGATAGATATTTTATTGATCTAACCTGGGGAAGGGGAAGAAATATTTTACAATCAACCAAAATTATGTATAGTTAAGTCCTACACAATTAAGCATTTTTAATGAACATTCTTTTTCATTTACATAACAATAGATGATTTCTTCAAAAGCTTTTATTTATTTATTTGAGACTCCAGGTAAAGACTCCTTGTGTGCTGATAAAATTATAACACAAGGCTTACAAACTCAATCAACAAAGTTAATACTCAACCAATAGTGGTAGGAAGTTTCAAGTAGAAGGATACAGGCACAAATGGGAATCAAAAGGGAAAAGAAACAAGAATGGTTGCAAACACAATAAATACAGGACATACTACAAGACTGCTCACATGAAAACAGAGACATTCAGTAATTAAAATTATACAATGGGGAAGATTAGGAAACACATCAAAAGCTTGAGAGTGATTTGAAAAGAAAAGTTTGGCAAATATAAAACATTTTTTTCTCTATTCTTAAACATTTTTGTTTAAGTACAAGAAAAGAAAAATTTATCCTAAATTGACAAAAGTCAATTAAAAGGAAATATATTTGAAACACTTTAAAACAACCATGTATCTGCAAGTTACTCAAGTATCATCCTTAAAAGGTTTTATTTTTTTGTTGTTTGATTTAAAGTTTTTACACAGACAATAATACCCTTTTATATATTCATTGAATTCCAATATTATTACGATTTATACATTGACTTAAATATAACAAAAGTTTACTGAACAATAGAAAAAATTGTAATGTCAAGCTAATAATTAGGAGAAATATTAGCATAACTTAAAAGCAACCAATAAGTCTTGAAAGTCAGCATGAATATAGCAATATAATTCATTACAATATAAAAATATGGATTAAAAACAAAGAGAAATATACTATTCATGATCATATTTCATGAAGAATATTTAGGTTTGGAAATAATACAATAAATTAAAATAATACAATTCAAGTAAGACACTTACCTTGAGAAAGATCTAATAAAATGTTATCAGTTTTTAAATCTCTATGAGCTACACCGTTTTGCAGAAGGTGCACTAAAGCTTCTAACAGTTGAGTGAATAGAAGGAGTGAAGTTTTAGGAGTAGGTGTCTCCATCTTTAAATAATCTTTTAAACTGCAATGATACCTGTGAAATATTAATTTTAAAGCATTATTTCCCCCCATAATTTTCAATCAGGTGATCTAAAAAACAACAAAATTGAAAAATAGTAATCTGAAATTTTACTATCAACTCAAACACTTAATTTTTTTTTAAAGTTTTTCTTACTTTTATAAAATAAGAAACAAATCTTAAGCATCTTTACTTTTTCTAATTAATGTTTGACATTTCAAAAACTAAACATCAATTTTATTTTAAATTTGATAACAATTTCTTTTATTTAACTATTTTTTTTAGTATGATGTACTATAAAAAAACAAGCAATAATTTTTACATATTAAAATCCTTCAAGTTGATTAAGTTTTAAACTCTAATACTTTCAGTATAGATCTCCATGTTATGGAATATATTGTCTTCATTAATGTCAGTTAAAATTTCTTTTCTCTCTGATTTCTAAGGAAGAACGGAATAATTCTATTTGACAAATTTAAATTCATTATGAATTGAGGTAATAAAAAGTGAAATGTGTATAAAAATTAACTATGAAAAAATAATTTTGGATATTAATGAGCATTTCATTGACAGTGCATATTTTTAATGTTTTTAGTTTCAATTTCTATTTTTTATAAAATATTCTAATATAATATTTCTCCAAATGATATTTTTTTTTTTAGATGAAAAGTAGTGTTCAGTTAAAAGTATAACCAAAAACAATTCTTTAAAAAATTCTATAAAAAAAAAAAAATCTTTGCAAAATCAAACTGCATTGTTTCTATAGCTGTCATCAATAAAACATTGAAAAATTAAGCAAAATAGTTTTTGTTTGCTAGAAACAAACAAGAAACAAAGCATGACACTGAAGTTAAATGTATATACACTGAAATTACTTCTACACTAGATATAGATGCTACCTTGAGCAGACATAAATTAATAATTATTTAAAAAATAATAGATGCATATTCTTTACACTTTCTATTTCTACATTTAAAATAGTACTTATTTTAGTTATTTTACATGGGAAATCATTTTCTTGTCATAATTTTTTACATTATTTTCCTTGCAAAATAGCTAAAATAATATAAACTGTTACAACAAAACTTCTGCATAATTATTATATATTTCATTAGTGGTTTATAAAGTTGGCAATTTTTTTCCCAACAGCACACACATTAAACAAATGTATTAACAAAAGCAAAAATTTTAAGTTAGCTAATAACTGTAAAATCCAGCTTATAACTTGCACCTATACTTTCAAGCTTCATTTTTTAATTTTTAGGTATGTTCACCGTGTAACACGCACTCCCTTTTTTACGAAGAAACCTGAAATGCATATATGCAGCGCTCTTATGTTTTGAAGTCCTTTATTTGACGTATTATTCCAAGATATAGAAAAAAATAGAATACTTCCAAGAACTACAACCATTTAAGCTCATAAGGAGTGTCATTTCTTTTAAATGAACAGTATTTCAATATATGTAGAAATCTAATTTTTTTCTATTGCTCACCTTTCCTTTATTTTTAAAGCTCTCACTTTTATACCTGACATATAATGTACACCTATAAATTTCCATCTTATTTCTTGTGTTAAAAGTGTGTGTTATATGCGATTTTACTGTATACAGAATGAGGAGGCGATTCAAATCAATTTTCAATCAATAAATCAAATAAATAATATAATATATTAATGTGTTTAACTACTTATGTGGAAAATTTATCTATAAATCATTCATAACATTTCATAATGTGCAATTTGATATGAACCTTGATCATCCCTTAAGTAAATAGCAAAAAGAAATGACTAAATTATGTAAAGATAATATATGCATTCCTCCTATTATTATACCTCACATAATAAATCATACTTGAATAATTTCTAAAATTTGATGAGATATTAATTCATGTACAAATTAAAGATGTCAAAATTGTTTTGATAGTGTAATCAAAAAATGAAGAATATGAGCTTTTTGTTCCTAAAAAATTACTTTTTTTAGTAAGTCTGTAAGAAATCCTATACACATTCTACTTCTTTCATCAAGAATAGGAAGGAGGATATGAATGAGTACCTTTTCATCACTAAAAAGAGAGTCATGTTTCTGCCACATCCATCATTCAGCAGACGAACAGGAAGAGCTTGAGGGAAATTCTTGTAAGCACCAGGTAGCAAAGGGACTTGATCCGCAAATGCGAAGTACATTTCAACTATATTGGGATGGGGTTTCAATCTTCGTTTTCTACCAATACAAGATTAAGTTGAAAATAATCAGAATGAAGAAGTAATATTTGGAATACATTAAAGCAAAAAAAATCATAAATACATTATATTAAACACTTTTTAGCAACTTCATAATATTATTTTATAGCTACAGGAAAGTTAGGCTGCCAATTGTTTATAAAAAATTCATATTAGTTACATTAAAAAAAAATTCAATTTCTTTTTTATCTCTTCAAGAGCTATAAAACACTTTCAAAATGTAATAATGAGCATTAACTACTTTAACCTTAACCAACAGATTTGCAGTTTAATAAAAAAAATTACTGAATCACATGTATGCGAATCGTTGTTATCAAACATATAAAAATCTGTCTTTCATAAAGTATCATTCATTGTTCTGCTCATATAATTGAAATCTACAATTCCTCAAAGATTAATTCCTATTCTCACTTTATTCCCTTTGAGAGAGAGAGAGATATTCTGATCACTTACATATAACACAATTAACTCTTTTTGGATCATTCATTTACATTTGAAATTATATCATGAATGCTTACAAATTCAAACAGATACAGAGATAATATTGATGTTTAGTAATTAACATTGCTATTATCAATTGCAAGGTTATAAAGTTAATAGGAGATGTAACCAATAATTACAATCAACCCAAGATAATCATGAAAAAGTAACATTAATGTTTTTATTTCATGGTGCTAGATTTTAGATCTTAAGATACACACTCATTATATGATTTTAGATTAAAGATTTCTACCACACAATGTTGAGTTATGTCACTTTTTTCTTAGCAAAACGTTCAAAAGCAGACTGCAGATTTTTTTTTTAAATACCGTAAAATCCGGCGTATAACACGCACTTTTAACACCAAAAATACGATCGAAATTTAAGGGTGCGCGTTATATGCCGGGTATAAAAACGATAGCTTTAAAAATAACAACAGAGATAAGCGGAAAAAAAATATTTACTTCCACACATATTGAAATACTGTTTATTTAAAAGAAATGTCATGCCTTATGAACTAAAGAGTTGTAGTTCGAAAGTATACTATTTTTTCAAAAGTCTGGACTAATATCTTGAATAAACGACTTCAAAACATATGAGTATTGTATACCAACATTTCAGACTTTTTCGTAAAAAAGGGGGTGCGCATTATACAGCAAATATACATAAAAATTAAAAAGTGCGGCTTGAAAGTATAGGTGCGCAAGTTATATGCCGGATTTTACGGTATATATAATTTACAATGACAAAGTATCACCAAATTTTGATATAATAATGTGCGTTTCATGTCTTAACATCATACAAAAAATTAAATCAAATCCTTTCTTAAATATAAAATAAAATATAGTTAGAAACAGTTACAAAATTATTATCCCTCCCTTTTGTTGAATTAAGCCATAAATGCAAATTTACCAATCATGATATGCTTTTATTTATATAAATAATGGTATATTTCTCTAAATTCATGAAAATAAACTGAAAAACATTTAGTCTCTACATTACTGAATCACATTTACAATATAATTATAGCAAATATTGAATGCTAACATGTTAATGTCATTCCAAACAATCTAATGAATAAAAAAATTCATCAAAATTTAATTTACCTAATAAAATAATAAATAAATAAATAAGCCAAAAAAAATGAAAGGAAGAGAATAAATAACAACATAATTTCAAAAGACGAAGATCTCCAAAAATTTTAATACCTGAATTTATCATTATCAGTATCACCAAAGGAGAATTCTGCAATAGAGGGCAAAGTTTCTTTGTACATAGCATTCCAGATAGCATAAGCATTTGATTCGGCACTGTAATTGAACATGACTTTTATAGCTAAATTGTATGGATCAAATTTTTGAAAGGGAGGTTTCAAATTAGTTTCGTTTGGTGTTTTGGGTAATTCTGCCATTCGCAAATCTAAAATAAATAAGAAAATATTTAACAATGAGAAATCCTTCACATTTATTAATTTGAATTCAAATGCCCATTTCAATACTAATTAGAAAATTCATGAATGAAAAACCTAATAGTTTATATAAGGCATTTGTGAATAAGCAAAAATGACAGATGAAAAAACACAGACATAAAACTGATTTTAGTACAACATAATGAAAGTACTTTACTTTTAACATTAAGGGGACATGGTACGATTTAAGCAAATTTTTTTAATTTAAGGATTTTTAAAAAATTTTTGGTTGCTTCCTATGTATGTATACTATGTAAAAGAGATTTTGTGCTCAAAATTTCATAAAAAGATATCCATGTAATTTTTTAAGGAAAACTTAAAATTTGTGAAGTGATTTTTAAAATGCTACTCCTCCTACAAAAAATGGTACATGCTTGAAATTTGATTTACAAGTACGTCAAACTATGTATAGTAAAAGTTGGTATGGGTTTTGCGTTAACATGATTGGTATTGATACAATACCTCTTTTTAAGAATGTTTATTGAAAATTCCTTAAAAAATGTATACATTCTGAGTTCAATTTTTTTTAAAAAAATAAATATTGTTTTTGATTGAAAAATCATAAACTTTTTTTTACATGTACTATTAGCAATAGGTAAAAAATTAAAAAGCTTACTGGCACATACAAAAAGCCTTAGCATTTTAAATAAAGACAAACTAGTTATTTTATCTTTCTGAGATAAGTCAGTTTAAAGTTTTGATTTGCCATACAGATGTGAAGAAAAACGAACATGAAAGCTATCATAATTCTGCGTTTTTTAAGTTTTAATCTTTCAAATTTTGTGAGGTTATAGAATAATATATATAAAATAATTTAGACTAAAAAAAATTAAATTTGATTTTTTTGACCGATTTTGGTCAATTGAATCGTACTGTGTCCCCTTAAATGTATATTCACTGCTAAAACAAATATGCAGCACAAAACTTGGTAATAGTCCAAATTCAAACTAAAAACTATAATTTAATTAGTTTGACATTTTTTTAAAAAATCAGTTTCATACATAGGATTCAGAAATTATGAAATCAATAAGGTTTGATTTACAGTACATAAAAATATTTTGAGAATTATTAAAAATCAGACATTTTCTATGTGATAAGAATTTTTTACATTAAAAAAAAAGCAAATTGCTATACAAGTTATAACATTAAATTAAAAATTTAAATATTTAATTAAATAATTATTATTAATAAGATGTAAATTAATATCTTTTATTAATTTTTAAAATTTCAATTACACAATATATATCAATAAATATCAGTATGTCGATGTATGTAGATAGTACATCTTTCATTTGAAAGGTAACATTAATTCATTGATAAAATATTGATCCTGTATCAAATATTGCTTCAAATGTTCAACCAGATGCTAATTAAAGTCAAATAAATTTAACAAAAACTATTGTTCAATATATTCTATAGATTAATAAATTCTATGAATAATAATTATTATTATTATAAATAATTAATAATTCTATAAATTAAATATTCTATAAATTATTAAATAAATAATTGTTCTATAAATTCAATTCTATTTAGACTATTGTTATTATGTACAGTTGAAACTGTTTTTGTGCGGTTGATAAAAACTGAGTAAAAACAATCGCACAAAAAAAATGTTATTCTTTTGTGAAATTACTTCCACTCAGGTATCTCTGGACAGCACATTTATTTACATACAAATACGAAAATAACGATCACGGAAACAGCACACAGCAAGTCTGACCAAAAGCACACAGACCAGTCAGCTAGTGAACCCTGGAAGAATGCTGGGGTGAGCGAAAACCTCGCATGGGCGGGTCACACAGTTATCCTTCCTCCAGGAAAAAATAGTTCACTCGCTTCACCCCAACAAAAAATATTCGAAAATTTCATGAATTCTTACATATAACAAGCCAATTCATCGAAATACTGAAGAAATTTTATGCAGTCGCACAAACATAAAATCGCATAAAAAAGGACCGCACAAAAAAAGGTTCTACTGTATTTTCAATTGCATGCTAAATTTTACCCATTTTATACATGTATACTATATGAGTAAACTGTTATAAAATATTAAATTGTAATATTACAAATAAAATATTAATTAATCAATAGATGTGAAAAAAGTAATTTTTAGTTAAAGCCATCATATTAATGAACGTTAAAATTATAACATAGCACACTACTTGAAATAATTTTTCGTCTACTTTCTACCAAAAAATGGAAATTAAAAATTCTATTCATTATAACTAACCACACAATACACAACTCTTTAAAAAAGTAATTTAATTATATTATATTTACTCTTTGCTTTTGCTCTAAGTACACAAATAAGTTTATATCATTTTTGAATTATATAAATATGTATAAATAAATGTAAGTAAAAAAATTAAACTTTTTATGCATAATTTGGTTTGAATAAATAATGCTAAAAAGGAAAAAGATTTTTAAAAAATTCTAAACAGGAAAAATAATGCAATAAAAACATTGCAATTTTTGCAGTGATTTGGTTTTATCATACTCCCACACAATGCAATAACAATTAAGGCATTTTATTCTATGTACATACGATTTTTCACCTTAGATGTATTACAACATTTTTTTTTTTAAGTTTGTAGAAGCTATTGAAGAACAGCAATGCAAGAAAGTCACACTGTAGTGTGAGAGAGATAATATATAACTACTTATTTAATTTAAACCTAAATCAACAATCATAGTATTTGTATTTTAAAAAATATATAGAGAGAATAAAACAAATCCTGAAAAGATGAAAATGCACTCAAAATTGAAAATTTTCTGTAGTGAAAAAGGGGGCGACAACATAATGCAATTAAAGCAAAACCAACAAAAAAATTTGTAAACAATAATTACTTTGCTCTCCTTCAGAATGTGACATAATCAATCGTGTATAGGATAGTAAATTATCATTCTTTTCTTCGACTTTAATCGATTCTTTTGTATCAGACCCATTTAATTCTAAAAAAAATTTTTTAACATAAATATTTTATTCACAATTAAAATAACCAATAATTTCCCTTAAGTATATATTAAATAAATAATTGAAATAATTTTAAAGTACGTTTGAAAATGTCATCAATTTTAAAATATAATGAATGGGACGTACAATAATTCAATCTGAGGTTATATCTTGTAAAATCAAAAACTACTGAATTGACAAAATTAAGATACTTAAATTAAGAAACCCAGCAACACAATCTTAATGTGATTTGCCATATGAATAAAACAAACGTGCTAAATAATATATGCTATCCAAACAAAATTCTTAAAATATTTGAACAATGAAGTACTTGTGTTATTTAATATTTCTTATAGCATAAAGTATTACATGCGTGAATTATCTTGATAAATTATTATTTTAAAGTGAAAATTATTCAATTCTTTGAAGCAAAGAATTAAATATAAATTAAATTAATAAATAATTAATAAAAATGTAATATGTAAAGTAAATGAATTTGTGATGATTACAATGTATTAACTATAAACAATTGGACCATAGCACCAGACACTCTTTGTATAAAATTAATGATGCAAGTATAAATTTTTTTGCAGAACTAAAACACTTTATTCATTACTTTGTTCATTCTCATTCAAGTTTGAAAAATTTGTTGCATTATCCAAATGCTCAGCTCCAATTTCAACATTGTCAGAAACATTGGACTCATCTGTAAAAAATGAAAAATTAATTTGTATTATCATGATATATAACATTTCATTGAATATATCAGTATTAAATACAGCTTATAAAACAATTTATCCAGTCATTTCTATTTTTTCTAACATTAAAGATTATAATATTAGTAAATAAATAAAAAGACAACTGTGTGTTTATTAGCAAAGTATTAAAAAATGAATATTTCATATATACATCACAAACAAAGCATGGATACATTTTAATTAAATTTATATATTTTATTAAAGTGAGAAATTACATTTATTTTATATTTAACATCAATAATAAACTGATGTTTTAAAAGAAACAAACACCATATCATTGATAAAAGTGTCAACCACCTTTCTTATCTTATTTGTCAAATATTTTATATCAAACCATATCAGGTATATCACAATCACAAGAACTATCATCTTAGATAACAGAAGGCTTTAAAAGTATTTGAAATTAGTCATATACAACATCGTAACCGATATTTCTCCACATTAGGCATCCACAGTATTATTACATTAATATTTTAATTCAGAGATTATAGGTATACATAAAGAGCTTACTAGAATTTGGTTTTTGAAAGCAAGCACTGTATACAGCAGCATTACATCCTTTAGCAATCATTTCACCAATTTTTAAATCAGAAAGAGAAAACTGCCTGTTCATTGCATAATTTTTATCGATGTTTAATCCAACACTTTGCCAAGGAATTGAAGAAAATGAATCCTACAAAAAATTAATAGACAATATATGTAACAACAAGAGAACACCTCAGAATTATCACAAAAAAGTTAAATTTCTATAATGAGCAAAAATATAGAATTTAATAAGTCTCTTAATAAAAAAGGTCAAAAATTTTAGAAAACTTATTTTTATTTAAATTCTAATTTTAAAATTCCTTGTTTTTGTGGAAGAACATTTCTAAACTAACAGTGTATGGGGTAATAATTTTAAAGTGGGTCTTTCATGCCACTTTCAATACCCAAATAGAATCAGAGTTTTTTAAATAGCCAAAAAATTTAAAAGTAATTTTTTATCATTACCTCCATAAGAGTAAAATTAAGCAATATTAGTTTATCTACTTTTATTACCCTTGTATGCAATTTGATTTTCAAAGAATTTATTTCTTTACAAGTTTTAAAAAAGGGGTCAACATTTTATTAAGTTATTCTCTATAAATAAAAACTCACAATTATTTTAGATATGTTTTTTATTTCCATAAATGAATACAAAGGGTTAAAAAAGTCAGGGCTATATGAATAAAGTAGTACAGTTCCTGATCTTCTCTTCATTCTCTCATTAACTACTCAAATATGCTTGATTTAAGCACAATGTTCTTATAATTAATTTGAAGGAAACAAACCAATTTATGCAAAGAATTAATGTGGAACTGTTACACATGGTGGCAGAGCAGGTGTACAAATGCTGCAAATGTCAGAAATTTGTTTTATATGAGAATGAAAATACACACTACATGGTCAAAATTATCTCGATAGCCCTTGAATAAAGAGATTCAAGTAGTGACATCAAACTGCTAGCTACCAGATCAATATAAAAAAATTCAGGGAGCTTCGGGACAGCAATTTTACAGTTAGAAAATTACATTGGGAGGAAAATGTGAGCTAAATGATTTTGAACATTGTAAAGCCATCAGTTATCATTGTTGTGGAGTCTATCTGTTGCCAATCCTGTATAGTGGTTAGCAATGCTGACTGCTGTGCCGTAGGCCTGGGTTCAAATTCCAAAGAAGGCATGGATGTTTGTAAATGTACAGAACCATTGTGGCATGAAGGTACTCTAAATAGCTGTTGAGCCAAAAGTCCTCTCGCGAGGTTACTGAAAGGGGAAGAGAGATGGGAGGCCCCTGATCCTCCCCCAGGATATTCTCCCTCAATACTGGGATGGGAGCAAGCTAAATCATACTGTCACCTGTATAGTGCTCAAGGCTACAGCTAACAACAGGCATACATCTAGCCCAGGGGTTTCCAAACTTTTTGGCCTTTTAGACCCCTTGACAGGTTTTTCGGTTTAGGGTAGACCCCTACCTACCTAATATTGAAATTTGCAAATTCATCAAATAAAATGTGTTTTTTACAGCAGGCATAGAGCTACTTACTTTAAAAGATTAAAAATTTTTAAATATAGTGAAGAAAAGTGTTTAAAACTTTAGAAAACATATGTTAATTAAATTAAATTAAAATTTAATTAATGCGTAAAATAATTGTTACACCAAATAACTGAGCAACAAATAAATGCTTTTAGTGGGAAGGATGAATCTGGGGATGCAATAACAAATTTTCAACATTTGGCATCAATTTTATAAGGTTTAACCCTAAATATCTCCCTGGTTAATAGTGTCCAGTCTTTTCTTCTTTCTTTTTTTGTTTTGGAGATTGGCAAGCATACTGAAACTCCTTCTCAATCGGAAAAACAATTAAAAACACTTCCTTAAGATATTCTATAATATAGAATAAATAACAGGTATAAGGCTTTTTAAAGCCAAAATTGTTGACATCCGTTTCTATACTATAAGATCTTCATTAGTGCCTAATTCTTGTAATCTGATTTTTTTTTTTTCAAAGTGATCATATGAATTCATTGCCTACTGTGGTATTACGATAGTCAAAATATTCTCAAATCTAGTTTCAAAATCTAAAAAAGGGCATTAAAATGTTGTGAATGTAGGTTAAAATGTCTTTTTCACGGCAGATTGTCTGTGACAACTGAGAAAATTTGCGACGTCCAAAATTATATTCCTTTAGCTTAATTCTGGCAAGAGAGGCTGAAATGTGATCTTTGTTTTAATAAAATGTATGTTGTTGCTTTGTAACTGCAAATTAACCTAATTAAATTTAATAATTAAATCTGTTAAATAGGTAAGTATGTGGTTTTCACTTGATTAAATTTCCTTTTAAAATTAAAGACACAATCTGGTTTAATGAGAGCCACTATCGTAGACCTCCAAATTATTTTTCCACATACATAGACCCTTTGCAGATCATCATCACCCCTGGGGTCTATATAGACCACTTTGGGAATCACTGATCTAGCCCCTTGTCATGATGAATTTCATGGGCCTAGATCTGATGCAATCGAGATCAGGTGGCATAAGAAACAGCAACAACAGTTTGACTGACAACAGTTTCTGCTGTGCCAAGAGTGTTGTTCTATATAGTACATGATGCTCTTGGAAAGGAAACATGCATAATCCATTAACTACTCATTTATCCAATGTTCAGGTATAGCTTTTTGACCATTTGACATCGAGTCTTCCAGTAACGACTGATGACATCATCTGTTGGGTATTCATCGAGTCCAGTGCATTGGAGCAGGTGGTCACCATCCATTCTAGCATGGCCACAGAGCAGCCGGGCCAAGCCAGTGGAGGTATACTCCCAAAAAGTCATGTCCAGTAGTTAGGCGAACAAGGGCAACAGCCTTGGCTCTCTCCAGGTGCCTCCGGATAGGACCCACAGTGGCCAGGGTTTCCCATAGGCTTTCCAAGGCTCTTGGTTATTTGGATCACGGCAGTACCTACATTTGTCAATGTATGTGGATATAATGCTCTTTGCTCTTCTGAGGGTCAAGGGAACTTACAGTAGAGACAACTCGACTCCTTGTTTGGCTTTTGGTCGACTCTTTCATTGCTGGGGATCCCAACATGACTTGCGATCTCCTGTAATGCTACAGTACAGCCATATGGAATTAGCTCAACAATTATAGTTTGGCACTGAATTGTGTTAAGGCAGTAAGTTGGTTTATATTACTCCTTAACCCTCTCACTGTGTATTTATTTTATCAAAATAGGTTCAAAAATTGCATATGGTTTTATTACGTATTTCAAATCTACATATTAAACCTACATTTTAGAGTTAAAATATACAAAAAAACTTTTGTAAAAAATTTTTAGATTTAAAGAATTAGATCATCAAATGTGAACATAAATTAAAACATAAACAAGAGCAGATGGGTTGCCATTTAAATAGTCGGAAAAATGTATACTCGTGGAAATTGCGGGTTGTGCAAATTTTGCTACATCTACTTTGCCCGCAGAAATGGCGGGATGCTGGCGAGAGGGTTAAGGCTGAAATTGCAGCTTGGGAGTTGATCAAGAAGATAACTTTTGTAGGAACTAGGCTAGCAGCTAGTAATTGAGCTTTAGCTTCATAGACAGCAAACAGCTCACCATAGTAATTTGTGGCATTTTTTCCCACGGCCAATGAGTCCTCAAACAGCCAACAGAACTATCCTGCACTGGCTCCGTTTGTTTCTGGTAGGCATGAACTATCAGCATAGATATGGAGTCACTCATTCACGGGATATCTTTGTTCAATCGTTTCCAAAACACAGGATTTTAGCTTGTCAGGAATTGGTCTCAGCCTTATTTGGAGTCAAGTTAATTAGTTCAAGCAGTTCAGATGGAAGAGCAGTTGCAACTGTGAAGTAGTATTGTATAGGTGCATGGCGAGTCATTAGTAGCGGTAGTTCATATTTCTTCCTAAGAAGTTCTGCATGTGAAAGAGGAGAAGGAAGTCTGAGTTGGACATTTGTACTCGTTCCAGTACCTGTAATCTATTCTTCAGGCTCTCTTCTAAAATTTGAGAGTGAATTAGTCTCCAAGTCTATCAAAAGGCTCAGATGCCAGTATGGAGTTGCATTGCTGTAATTGGAGTTTATTTGGCTCCACCGGCTATAATTCTGAGGGTGCTGTTTTGAATGATGACGTACTTTTCAAGGTTGGTTGTACTTTCCAGGGTCACAACCATAGTCCAACACTGAATGGATATAAGTTTTATATACTGTGGATAAAACATCCTAAGTAGCTCCCCAATTGGTAGCAGTTAGTCTTTTTTTAAACGGGAGTAAAGTTACACACGTCCGTGGCATTCCTCAAGCTACATGTGCTTCCTGAGTGGTGCTAAATGTGTAACAGTGATCACCATTATCCGATCCATGAGTGTACAGCCACAATCTGGTAGACTATTCTGTCAAATATACAGGGATTACAGAGCAATGAAAAGTTGTGAAAGCTAACTCAATTGTCTTGGGCGAAAAAACTTGCCAGGAATTCTACAAAGCATCATTAGCACAACAGGTTGTCTCACAAACTTTAAAATCTTCATTTTCCTAACATAGCTGCTGTTAATAAACCAAAGCTTATTGCAAACAATGCCAAGCCTTGCTTATAGTAGTGAAAAATTGACAAAACTAAAACCTTGAGCAATGGCATCACACCTTTTGGTGAGGAATTAAGATTTATCTAGAACCCAATGAAAGAATTTGGGAGCTGATGAATGCTTCAAAACTGGATGCATTGAATTGCACAGGAAATTTAGAGATGTGGGCATAATTGTTAGAGTTTTTCTGTGATTCAGCTTGGATCCTTCAATTCATGTGCAAGGAGCTCTCAAGATGAAAGCCTATCACAACATTTTAAACCAAATTGCCTACTTAGAGAAGGTTGTGATTCTTGTTTTCACAGGACTGTGCTCAGACCATACTGCATGGCTTATGTATTACGGTTTGCTGATATGGATGCTCAGAAATTTGACAAACCTAGACTTAAATCCTATAGAAAATCAATGGGATGAATTAGAATGTCGACAATGAAGTCGAATGTCGAGCTAGACCACAACCCCCAAAACTGTGAAAGAACTAACAAGTGCAATTCTTATTGTAACATTTGAAAAATTAGTAGAGAGCCTTCTACTAAAAGTAATAGCTTTCTTTGCAGCAAAAATCGACCCAGCATCATACTAATTTGACTATCAACGAGAAAAAACATACAGGTGTTCAGATACTTTTGATCATATGGAGTATGTATAAAACATTTTGAAGCAAAATGTCTATAGAACTATACAGGCTATAGTTCCTAGATCTATACTATAGCTCCTAGAACAATATTTACTTTCCAGCAAGAAAATGATCCTAAGCATGCTTCCAAGATTTGCAAAGAATGGTGTTTCTATCATATTCCTATGAACAGTTAGGTAATGTAGAATATTAGGGGGTCCCCCTGCTAAGTCAGGTTTTGGGCCCCAAGCCCAAATACATACTTGGAGTCAGTCAAGCTTTGGCCCACTTAGAATCCCTCCCCCCATACACACAATGCAGGAGTGTATGTTATGCCACTGCCTCAGCAGCTTTGCAGTCCACCTCTAACTTTCCATTCCAATCCCATTAAATATTTACGGGAAATAATCATGTACACATAAAAACATGACAAACAAAAAAATCCATTGAAAAATACTATTCCAGACATTTGGAGTGATACTTTGCCATTTCTACAGCACAAAACTCTCCAAGCAGACTTAATTGGCAGTAACTAACAGATTCTTCCTCTATTCTAGTCAAATCCCAAATTTTCATTGGTTTTTCTCCATTTTGACATGTTGAAAAAGGCCAAGGATTGTTTTGAAAATGTGATGGTAAAAGTTAATCAAATGCAATATTACATTTGACTTTGGTTGTATCTTTTTGCTGGTTTTATCTCATGCAACGACTAAATGGAAAAGTAGTGTGGGAGTTGTACCAGAATGTTTAAGAAACATTTTAAAGTTAAAAGGGTTACCAACTTTAAAATATGTTAAAATAAACATGAAAAATACACTTCAAAATCAGCTTAAAGTAGAGAAAATTTTGGGGGTACTCATGCATTATCGCAACCATATTGGCAACATTATATTAAATAAAGCACATGGTAGCTGATTCAGTGAGTACCACACGTGCTAAATCAGGGTTGCCAACTTGGCGAGTTATCTTGAATGTTGGCATTGTTGCAATAGTATGCAAGTAAGACCCTTTTCTGTTGGTTTATTTTAATCTAATTTTTAAATATCTTGATATTTTTCTTTTTTAATTTTTATAAATGTGGTGTATGCTTAATGAACCCTTCATTACTTTTATTTCCTTCATTTCAATTTAAAAAATTTCTTTTAATAAAATATTCCTTTCTTTTTAAAATTTATAAATGGGATGTTTTCTGAAATGATAAACCTTCTTAACCTTTGAATCTGTTCTCCATAAAGAAGTTCTGACTTAAAAAACTTTAAATCTGCTCATTATTTCTAAATTTAAGCGAGAACCATTCACATTTCACAAATTTACATAAGTCTCTGTTATATAACTAAGCAAACATTAAGTCAAAAAGTTAGCACACAAAATTTTATATCTTGAATACTTAAGATGAAAATGGTCTGATACTTTTTTTGGAAATGATGAAGTTTATTATTCAATAACAACATACATGATATACACAGTAAGGTGATGGATGAATTATAGTAATTATATGTACACATTAAAAATCACTCAGGAAACTGGTTTAAAATTTCTGAATGATTCTGTTATCATAAATTTAATATACAGACAATTTACACAGAATACATATAATTTTGCAACTAAATTATTTACAGTTTATTGTTTGGAACAAATATTTTTAAAACTTACTTTTGAAAAATTTTTATATGCTTTTAAGAATAGTAGGCAAAAAAGTCAGTCAAGTAAAAAGAAATATTGTAATTTTTGATAAACTGATCAATTTTAAGGACATTTTTAACCACAAATAGCTTCATCACATGAACAATTTTAGTGCATATACATTGATTTCCTTTAACGCATTTTTTTTTTTTAAAATTATCCAAAAAAAAAAGGAATATTAGAATGCAGAAAAACTACCAGTATGTAAATATTCTAATATCTTTCCACTTTTTCTTTGTAAGAGAATAGAAATATTCCAAATACCTGAAACTAAAATTTCTAAAGGGAAAAAATATGTCCAAGAGTCAACATTTTGCACATGATATTTCACCCCATTCATAACAAATAAAATGAAGCATGTTTAACTTTACAAAAGAAAACACCAAAATAATAACATAGACACCGTTAAAAATAATATAGACACACTGATATAAAATTTGTATAACTGTAAAAGGTTTCTCAATACATATTAATAAATGTAAATCATAGAAAAGACATTCTCGATATCAGTTTAAACACTTGCATTTTTAGTTTTGAATGCAGAATACTATATTAATGATATTGCATACTGACTCGTAATAGAGAGGAACAAAAATAATTAATAATGGAGGAAAAGTAGAAATAGAATTACAACACATGATCACAAGAGGAAGTAATGAGTTTTTTAATTATTCAATATATGAAGTAGAAATTGATACAGTTTATATCAGTAAAATTTTAAATACCTGTGGAAAACTAATATGACAAAGCTATAAAAAATTAAGATGTAATAATAAAAAATGTCAGAGCATAATTAACCAAGATTTAGAGGGGGAAAGTTATACTTACTCGGATCAAATAAGATACACCTTCACATTCCTCTTCTTCGGTTAAAAGCGATGGTTTCTTAGCAAGCACGAACCCCGCAAAGCATAGCATGGGTCCACCACCTCTTTGCAAAGCCTTCCTTCTCCATTGCTTACCCACAGCTCCGGCGATCGATTCCAAAACCCATCTTGATGTAACATTTTGAAGAAAGCCAGGACGATAAAAAATGAATTTATTCGAAGGAGCAGTAGGCTTGACACTATTTTGATAAAATTCTACAGGCAATCTATGCTGAGAACGAAAGTTTTCAGAAGACAATTTAGGTTTCTTGGCGTAGAAAACACGCAAAAATTGACGTGTTTTCTCAAGGGCATTTTCGAATAAAGATTGAATGGATGATTTATTACATGAGTCGGCAACTAAATGTTGCCTCAAAGGTAAAAGCGATTTCTTAAAGAAACAAGTTGCCATCGTTTAAAACTCAACCAAAATCCATCACGGTTGAGTAACACTATTCCAAATCTTTTTGTCAACAACGCAATTTTATTCAAATAACAGCAAAACAAGCAATAAACTGGAACTTTTATACAGTTACAGTTAAGCTTTTATTCCATTGTCTCAAAAAAAGTTTTTTTTTTTTTATAAAAATTATTCTGCTACATAATATTTTACATTTTTGAAGAAATTTTTAACTACGGTAGAGCGTCGTTTATCCAAGTGTTTATTATCCGAAGCGTCAAATATCCGGACTAGTTTTTTTATCAACTACATGTACTGTATATAAATACGTTTTCGAACAGAGCAATGCTCAACAGGGGAAAATCCAAGGTCAGGGATATTTGGGGAGTTTCAGTTGTGTGATTTGGCGAAAGGCTTAGAAGGCGACAAATACTTCAATGACAACCCAGGGAGGAGATTGCCGACTTTGTCCAATCGATCCCAGGATTTTAAGAATGCGACGAAGAAGATGGCATGTGATACTGTGAATTTTAATGAAGACTGTGAATTTTAAATGCTAAATGATGACGAGATTGCGTCTTCCGTGTAAGAAGAATCCGACCCTGTCGATGATGAAACGATGAGAACAACACCAACAACGAAAGTAGCAAGGATCCATCAAATGCTGACGCGTTTTCTGCGTTAGAGACAGCTATGGAGTGGTACGAACAAGAATCAGAGTGCTGTCCTATTCAACTACTGCTGCTCAAGACATTCAGAGACCTTTCAGTGGAAAAACGAAGGTGTACAATGGTATATCGAAAAATAAGTGATTATTTTCTACAATAAAGGTAAAATTACAACATTTTGCTTCTTCTTCAAGTACGTTTCCCGCATGTGATGATTTTCAATATTCGTATATTGTCCGTTTCGTATACTGCATGAATTGCATTCGATTATCCCAACAATTGCGTATTCTAACGGTGTACGGTCCCAATTGATTCGAATAAACGACGTTCTACTGCACTGATAAATAGAAGCTAAAAAACTCTGATTATATTAGAATATGATAGTATTTAATTTGGTTTAAATCAAAACAACAACATTTAAGTGTTGTTTTGAATTTACTCATATATTCTTTGGAAAGGTTTCAAAAACGTATCCTTCTAATTTAATGAAATATTTATGAATTAAGATTGTAAGCAAGTTTATATGAATCATCTCAAAATCAACATTTTTAGAAATATTTTTAATCCAGACAGGAATATTTTTAATCCAAGAAGGAAGAAGCACTGTCTATTTTTTAAATTCAACTGGAATAATTCTGGAATTTGATTCTCAAAATTTAAGGATACAAGCCAAAAAAGTTGGTTGCTTCGAAATTATAGTGCTGGAAGAAGAAAAAAAACTACTCTTGAAAATAAGGTAAAATTAATGAAAAAAATTGTCTTTTTTTTCATTCTGCATTTTATATTGGACATGTAATGTTAGACATTAATATTTTAATGTTACTCAAAATTACCGTCATGGTATTAACTAAAAAAACTCAAATATATTTTACAAACTACATTTATGAGCACACTTTAGGGGAAAAATGGAAATATGTAAACAGTAGAACTAGAAATAAAAAGAAATATAAAAATAGTAAAAAGTAAATTTATAAACAGCAGTTAACCGTCAATTAAGTCTTGCGGAATTCAACGTTTTTAGTCAATTGCAAGATGCCATGGCAGAAAAACAGGGAAAAGGTATTCGAATATCACCGAATTCATACTTATTTTGAAATTCTTTAGAATTTAGTTTTTAATAAGGATTACGTCAGAGAGAAGAGAGAACCAAAATTTTGACCGAAAGATACATCCAGGGAAAGTTTCAGAACCATCGTTCTATAGCTTTGTAATTCTATAAAAGTTTCATTTATAAATTTGATTCGTAAATATGAATAATATTTTTCAGCCATGTGGTAATGAAAAAAATATTGTTTGTTATGCAATATGTTTATTTTTCTGAAACTACTTAATTTGCATTGATTTTTTAAAAGGATAGCTTTTTCGTATATATTACTTTTATTCTTGAAAGCTGTTATTAGCAGATCGTCGTTTTGAAAAGTTAGTTTTTTAAATATCGTGATTTCTAAATTTGTGTGCAAATAAAATAAGCGAAAAATCATCAAGGAAAAACAATCATATTTTTATTCCTTTTTGATTTTGAATCATGACAAACAAGTACAATAATTTTGTATTATTTGAAACAATTTTTTGTGTGTGTGTGTGTTTTTATATGTGTAAAAAATGATATTAATTAAATCTACAAAATGATTTTATAATTCTCTCTCAATTTTTTTTAAATCTATATATATAAAGGAGAAAAGTAACTCATTCATTCATTCACTCACTCTTTAACGATATCTCTGGAACTATTAAGTCTACAGACGTGAAATTTGGTATGCGTGTTCCTTTCACAGAGTAGAAATCTGCTAAGAAAGGGTTGTGAGGGGACGTTATAGACTAACTGTTTTTGATTATTAGACCTACAGACTTAAAATTTTGCAGGCACGTTCCTAACATGGAGTAGAGATCCGCTAAGAAAGGGTTTTGTGAAAATCGAACCAAAAAGAGGGGAAGGGGGTTGAAAGGGCTTAAAAATCGTTATAGGTTAAAAAATAGTATCCCAAATTTAATTTTTGATGGCTAAGACATTGACGAGACGCAATCATTGTCTGTTGTGTTTTCTGTCATGCTTCTGGGTACCATCAATATGTTGCAAGTGATATATTACTGCGACGTATCTCACATGTTTTATTCCGTTGGGCAAATTCTGTTTCTGGAACATTACAAAAAGTGAACTTCTAAGTAGGAACAGAATGCTAGCACAGGAATAAAACTTGAAAGTATTGTTCAGCCTTCTTAAGCTGAAGTCTGTGTTGCCAACGATGACATTTAAGACTTCAACCCCGCCTATGAAAATGCATAACTGGTAAATAATTCTTTGGCCAGCACTCTGTTTAACTTTTAAATCTTCTTGCAGATATCAAGTAATAATACCGTAATAATGTATTCATAGTGAATAGCTTTTCCTCTAAAAATTACGAATACTTAAAAGATCTCCACAATCCTCTATAAATGACACTACAAAAAACTTTGAAACATTAAAAAAAATGCAAGAATTTTCAGTGAATCATCAAAATTCTTCAGATTGCTTCAGTAAGGAGAGAATAATTCACATCGTACTTAGTAGCATAGATTTCAAGAATAGGAACAAAGGAATTTCAGAACTACTCTGAAAATATAGAGATAGAAACTCTTTATTGCGGAGATAGTGACTCTATATCAGAGATAGTGACTCTTTGTGATTTTTGTAAATAGTTTCACATCAATAGATTTAAAAAATTATTGTGAAAAATTTTGGCTTTCAATAAAATAATTTACCCCATTTGTCAGAATGTCTTTCGTATCATTTAGAAAAAGAAATAATTTTGCTTTTAGTACAGTAATTTTCTCTGCAGATTTTAAAAAATATATATAAATTAATGCAAGACCACAGTTTATTGTTTTTGATTATTAAATGGGTGTAATAAAATAAAAATCAGATCTTTACAATATTTGAAAAAAAATCAAGAAAATTTTAGACAACATTACAAAGTAAAAAACATTAGTAAGATGATAATTAATATTTTGTAAGGAATATTAACGTAAAACGCGTAAATGCAAAGTTAAACATCATCCAGTATTTGGAAAATACAAAATGTTTAAGATCGGAGAAAAATTAATAAGTGAGATTTAAAAAATTATGTATAATTTCTTTCAACAAATAAAAATTGAAGGCTTTAATAAAAAATATGGTTTAACCTGTGACAAATAATTTACTCTATTTTATTTAATTAATTTTTAAAACACTACCTGGTGTGACAGGCTCACGCGTCTTTTCTGTAACATAACCTCTGGGTTCTTTGACGGCCAAGATTAATGGCAAATCTTTTCCAACCCAAATCCAAGGAGTGAAATGTGCAAGTGTAGATGCAAATAAGATAGCCTTTAAAAGAACAGAAGTTTTAGTAAGCGGGATGGCAATTTAGAGAAAGTTCTGTTTCGAAAAGATAGAAGTGTAATTTGACGGCTGTAGGTAATAATAGCCGATTCTGCTGTAAAGGAGTAGAGGAGGCGAAGGTGGCGTAGAGTTGAGTTGTTTTCCTCCTGCTGCTGAATTGAGTTGTTTTCTCCTGTTGCTGAGTTGAGTTGTTTTTTTAAAATGTGCAAAAAATTGAAGTATAGGAATGTTAAAAGTGCTCATGGCGCCACCTATTGGTTAAACTATACACTAATTATAGATTTTAAAATGATTGAAGAAAATAACATTCACATAAAAAAATAACAATAATAAATCCAGATTCAAACTCACAGCCCCAGAACAAAATGTCTCCATAGGACAATGGTTTTTCAGTTACGCTAACCATTGTCCTATGAAGGCATACAGACCTGAAGAAAACTTATGTTTATAATCTCATGAATTTGATTTTGGAGGCGAAGCAGATGGTGACATTTTCTTAATTAAAATGAAATAAAAAAATATTTCATTTATATTATTTTAATAATTTGTAAATTTTAATTCAGTATAATGATTACACATACACAGTAAAGATACAAAGTAAATTGTTTATTCAGAAATCAACATCTTGTATTGCGTTTTACATTACAATCGTATATATACATTACAGGAGAACAACAAATTGTAAAATTGATTTCAGTATAGGAATTACACATGTGCAGTAAAGATACAAAGTAAGTTGTTTATTTACAAAAGCAGCATTCCGTTTCACATTACAATCTTTTATTTACATTACAAAGATCACATTATTGCGAATTTATCACATCATTGGTTTTATGTCTTTTATGTCTTATGTCTTTTATGTCTGTTTTTATGTCATTGAATAGGTCTAAATTCATCAATGCCCAATGTCCATGGGCAAGAGTAGTAATGCCATCATCATTAATAAACCTTTTGTCATCTTTATATGACAGAGCAAGTTTGTTTTGCTTTATTGAATGTATTGAATGAAATTTGGATCTAATTAAGTTCATGTCAACATATTTTAATTTTTGATTAGAAAGACAGGCTTTGTAGTCCTCAAATGTTATTTCGTTTTTTATAGCTTGTTTTTTAATTCCTTTTAACCGCTTTTCAATCTTATTGTTTGTTTTGTAGGCATACATTTTCGATTTTAATCCTACATATTCTGTCATAATATTTCTCTTATTTTCATCCTTCATTTTCCCGATGACTTTTTTGTTAACAAGAGGTAAATTGTAAATGTTGTTTTTATCATAATCTGAAGTATCATATAAGTTAATATCATCTTTCATGTCACTATAAAAATCATCAGTTTTTATTTCATATATAAAAGAATCGGTGTCTGTATACATGAGCCTTACTTTCGAGCCATAACGGTGCTTCATGTACTCATAGTGAAAAGAATACATTAGAACTTTTGATATGTCTAAAAGTACCATTCCTACCTGTATTGGTTTCAAAAATTTGATTTTGGTTTTGCTTAGATGGATGGCCATTAAGTTTTCAGAAAATATTGTGCGTCCGATTGAAATTTGATTTCGCTATATTAACTTTCGAGCCTGCTCTTCTGTTGAGCATAAACGTATATCTATTCTTCTTCTTACATTTTCCATCGTTTTTTTGAAAATGAACACTTTTTATTGTTAAAACCTGTACATTATGTAACTCAAGAATTTTTTGAAAATCTTCACTTAGATATTATTTTAAGAGAACTAAGAGGGACATGTTATGTCTACCTGATTGTTTTGAATATTATGAGGATTTTGTTTAAAGATTTTTAAGATTCACACACAATATTTTGTTCTTATAAATTTAAATAAAATGTGTTTTTATATGCTGAATTTGTGTCCTTATTTTTTTATTGTTTGTTAGTTTAATTTACGTTGAAATGGTTTCACATTTTAAAATAAATAAGA